>VKOC01016933.1:0-132263 GCA_009364415.1 Spea multiplicata
CAGTGGCATCTCTGACATATAGGGGGGTATAAGGCATATATATATAGGGGCAGAGTGGCATTTAGGGGGTATAAGGCATTTATGGGACAGAGAGGCAAGCTGGGGGTGAGATCGCATATAACTGGACAAAAATAGTTTACATGAATATTTACTATTAAAGCTTTTTTTCCTGCGTATAGTGGCAGTACGTATGGGTTATTCTTTCCCCTTAGGACAAGCTTCTGAAAGACCAATCAAAAAGTAAACTCCTCCCCTCTTACCCATAAATGCCGGCAAACTGGAAGAGTTCTTTCTTGTCCCTCGTAGGGTGAACAGCTTCGTGGATTCTTCTGATGGTGCGGCACACGGGTTGTTGCCTGGGGGGTGAGTGTTTGGCTGCGGTTTAAACTTCCCGGGTGGAAGTTCCGTGCTGCGTGCCTCATAACTGGCTTACAGAGGCAGTGTTCACTCTATCCTTTTTGGTTCCAGAGAAGGAGCCTGTGCAGCTGTGTGGAACGCACGCCCGGGTGGCTATTCGTTCCACTGTGATCCTGTAGCGCAATCTGAGCATGCGCGGGTCGGATCGTTTTTATGGCGCCAATTCTGATTACCTACAGCCATACCACCCTGAAAGCGCCGATCTCCTCTGATCTCAGAAGCTAAACAGGGTGGGCCTGGTTAGTACCTGGATGGGAGACCGCCTGGGAATACCAGGTGTTGTAGGATTTGGCAGCCTATTTAAGCTGTGCAAACCTGACTGACCACAAGAGTGTGCGTCAGGTCAGGTTCCCGTGTCACCAAGCCCCCACACGGTTGTCTTGCATTGGATTTTAAAAGTGTTTGGTTGCGGTTTAAAACTTCCCGGGTGGAAGTTCCGTGCTGCGCGCCTCGTAACGGGCTTACAGAGGCAGCGTTCACTCTATCCTTTTTTGGTTCCAGAGGAGGAGCCTGTGCAGCTGTGCGGA
Source organism: Spea multiplicata (assembly GCA_009364415.1). Taxonomy (NCBI): domain Eukaryota; kingdom Metazoa; phylum Chordata; class Amphibia; order Anura; family Pelobatidae; genus Spea; species Spea multiplicata. The sequence goes on from VKOC01016933.1 coordinate 945, forward strand.
ACGAACACCCGGGTGGCTATTCGTTCCTTTGTGATCCTGAAGCGCGATCTGAGCATGCGCGGGACGGTTAATTTTTATGAGGCTTTGGCAGCCTATTTTAAGCTGTGGAAACCTTACTGACCACTAGAGTCCACACGGTTGTTTTGCATTGGTTTTAATTGGGTTTTAGCTAAATTTAACCCTTCGTCTCCAGAAACGGACAAACCTGCTCCTCCTGCTAATAGCTGCTTCTAAAGCTAGATATCTAGCCTGTGCAGAATGTAATATACCGCTCCTGGACGGCTACAGTAAAATAGACTTCCCAATAGTGTGCTGCGGACATCTTGGCAAAAGAAAAGCAAAAAGACATGCATTCATTCTTATGCTGGTTCCAAGATAATTTATCCCAGACCTTTTCAGCATTTAAAGATGCGGCTAAATCTCCTGCACCTGAGTCACCTGCAAAAGGCATTAAAGACGGCATCGTCTGACCGTTCTTCGGGGGAATGCTCTCGCTCATCTTATGACAAGTTTATTAAATAAGTTAACTGCGTTCTTCAGTTGCAACCGAGAGCAACTAAGTAGGGTCTCCCCTATTCCTCCCGAATTAGTGGAATTGATGCAGAGGGAGTGGTATAACCCGGCAATCAAGCTTTTATTTTTAAGCAATTCATGTTTTAAGAAGATATTTAATGGCAAGAGCTTCCAAAGGTAGAGGTGCAAGTAAACCGCGCTTCCTGTAGGTGAGATAGCGGGACTCCGAGACGCTATGGATGAGAGAGCCGAAACAGCCGTTAGGAGAATGTTTCAGGCAGCTGCGTTTCAGAGTAAAGCGGCTTCAGCGGTAGCAGCTGTTATCAAGCCCTGTTGATATATGGAAAGGGATACAGCCTCTAAAGCAGACTTATGCGACCTGCTGTTTGAACAAGGAAGGCCTTTGGAAGGCAAGAGAGCAGGGGTCGCCTGCTACACTTTCAGAAAGCATGGTTTTAGACTACAGAAAACATATGAATAACGGAGTGGTATAGACAAATAGTTTTTGTAGTCTACAAGATCAGGGTTTTTCGCTCTTCCTCGCGACCACTTCCTGTGTTCCTCTTATCTTACAAAAAGTGAGAACAAGTTTTGTCGGCAGCAGTGTTTTAGTTGCTAGTGAAGGAACAAATGCCCTCGGAACATCACTGGAGAGGAGTGTATTCTCTAATTTTTATTTATTTATTTTTTCCGATTTAAAGACCATCTGTCATCGTTGTACCGCTTATCAACATTTCAGAATGGAAGCCATTATATCGGTTTCCATCATCCTCCGAGAAGGAGGTTTCATGGTCACTATACACCTAAAGATGCGTATCTACACGTCCCTATGGTAGTATGTTCCAGGAAGTGCCTGAGATTTGCTATAAGAACAAAGAATGGCCTGAAGCATTTTCATCTCAAATCTATTCTTTTCGGTTTGACTACCGCTCCTCTAGTCTTCACAGAGCTTCTCTGTCCCCTAGTGGCGCAGTTGAGACAGTTTAGCCGTCATCCCGTATGTCAACGACTGGCTTCTCAAGGCATCCTGTCCAAGTCAACTAAATCACCAACTGAAGACTTCAATAGCCTGGATGGATCATAAACTTAGTAATATCTAATCTTACTCCATCCAGGAGAATCAATTTCCTAGGTTGCATTGTGGACTCTGTATCCCTCTTTTTGCACCTTTCTTCTCAGAAGATCACGCGGATCAAACCATCTGCAACGATATCCGATTTGTATAATCAGGAAAGCGGTTTTTAACCTCTAATATCCCAGCAGTAAGATGGGCCCGGTCAAGAATGAGGCCACTTCAGTGGCAGATCCTTTCCAGCTGGCCAGGTCTCAAGAGGAGTTAAATTCTAAGATCAAGAGTGGTTCTCCTACAGCTCAATTGATGGCTTTGTTTCAACCAGCAGACTGGTCCATTGTCGCAACAGACGCGCCAAAGACAGGTTGGGGTGCTGGCCTTTGGTTCCACAGAGCCCAAAGAAGATTGTCTCCAGAAGAGCCTAGCCAGTCATACAACTAAAGGGAACTGAATGCAGTTTTTCTAGCCCTTACGGTGTTCAAATTGTGGATTATGTTCCCCCACGTAAACTTCAGTCAGACAATGCGACTGTAGTAGCTTACCTCAACAGACAAGGAGGCACAAGGGCTTGAAAGCTTCAATGTCTCTGTTCGGAGATTATTTATTTATTTTTTGATATGGGCCCATAATCATCTGAGAGATCTATCGGCAGGTCTTATCAGGGGGCCTTCAATACACTGGCAGACGACCTGAGCAGGGGAAGATATGCTCAGACGGAGTGGTCTCTGAGCCCGGTTGTTTTTCGACAGGTTGTCCGTCAAGTTTGGGCGTACAGAAGTAGATCTTATGGCTACAAGACAAAACAGGAAACCCCTCCTTTTGTGTTTCTCTACAAATAGACTATTCTCTTTTTCTAGACGGGCTAACAGCGATATGGCAAATCAACCTGGCCTATGTGTTTCTGCGGTAGCTCTGATCCCGCGTATCCAGAAGATCAAAGAAGGACAAAGCCAGGGTGCTTGCAATCCTTCCTTTCTGGTCATTCTGGGGCTGGTTCTCGGACCTGCTCCAGATGACGATTGTTCTTGGGAACTTCCAGTATCTCCAGATCTACTGGGAAACCGCAATGTCCATATACACACCATCCAGATGTTTCGCTTAACGGTATGGATGCTGCAAGGCTGATTCTACAGGAGAAGGTATTGCTATGGCCGGTCGATGGTTTAATTCATAAAGAATGGTGCCAGGATCAAGAGTTCCATAGCTATCCTCCTTCCATTCCAGTCATCGTCAGTTTCTCGAGAGGGGTTTTAATGCAGGTCTTCAGGTGGCTACCCTGAAGGGACAAGTGTCCGCCCCCGGTCACTTCTTGCTTTGGTCTTGGCCTCGGATCCCTTTTATTAGGCGTTTTTTGCAAGGCTATTATTCTGGCTCTCTAGTCATCCAGTGAGTTCATTGTCTTTCATCAGGCTGAAGTCATTCTGCATCTCCGACCGTTTTTTCCTCCCGGAAGTCTTGTCGCGGACTAACATTAACCAGTCTTTAGTGTTTCCCACCTTTTTTCCTAATCCTTCTTCTCCAGAAGAGATCATGTGGCACTCTTTTAATGTTGAAAGAGCTCTTCATGTCTATTTACAACGTACTGCAACAGTTCGTGCGCCAGACCACCTGTTTCTTCAGTTTCATGGGAAATCTGCGGGCCAGGAGGTGTCCACATCTACTCTGGCTAGATGGCTTGATGATACTATTTGTTGAGCCTATGTATCCTGTAAAGTGGATAACGTTTGTCGCTTTACGTACTCTGAGCTTGTAAAGGGTCAAAACATTTTGCAATGTGTGTCAGACATGAGCAACACAAGTATTTCCAACAGCATCAATTTATTGTGTATCGTGCTAAATCGTGTATCCCAATGCTCAGCGACACCCAAATGATCATTGTGGAGTAATGTATATGATTTGTGTATTTTTTACAGTGTATAACACAATCTGTATCCGGTAAAGTGTATGTACCCTCTCATATTGAGGTGCACTCTACTAGAGCTATGTCCGATTCCTGGGCAACTAAGGCCTTGGCTTTCCCAGAAGAAATTTGCAAAGCGGCAACCTGGTCTTCATGGAATACTTATGTTAGTCATTATAGGCTATACCTTTCTGCAGATTCGGAAGCTGCCTTTGGCCTTCATGTTTTTCAAGCGGTCAATGCCTCTATCCCACCCATGTAACGTATCTTGTTATATCCCATACGTACTGCCACTATACGCAGGAAAAAACAATAATTTCTTACCGTAAATTTTCTTTTTCCTAGTATAGTGGCAGTACATAGTTCCCTCCCTTATACGTTGGAATGAGTAGTATTTCTTGTTATTACTGAGGACTCTTCCAGTTTGCCGGCATTTATGGGTAAGAGGGGAGGAGTTTACTTTTTGATTGGTCTTTCAGAAGCTTGTCCTAAGGGGAAAGAACAACCCATACGTACTGCCACTATACTAGGAAAAAGAAAATTTACGGTAAGAAATTATTGTTTTTCTAACATATGATTACACCTCTCGAGAATAATACTGTCTGCCAACTATACATTATTTTTTCACATACATTAGTGGATTGCAAATAAACAGGTTGAAGTTCACAATGTCTAGCGACATATTCTGCCAGGAATCCTCTTATTTCCTTTCTTGTACAAAATACCACCAAGTACCCACAGGAAGGTGACTTATAGCCCCTAACAAGGTCACTACAAACGGCCTTCAGCTTACAGTGATCAGCTCTTTTGCTGGAGCTACCTTAAGCTTTGTCTGGGGACAATGGAATGAGATTGGGCAGTGCTTCTCTATATTCCCTCCTATTTCCACCAAAGTGGATGTTGTGCGCCAAATAGTGCTTCATCCAACAACCAGAAGCTGAATTTGCGCCTTGTGTGGCTTCTGGAACCTTCCAGCTGCACACATAATGACACAGACACGTAGTCTCCAGAATGCGGCCCAACCTGCAAAAATTAAATCCAAGTTAACCCCTGCCTGAATCTGCCTGCCCCAACAAACCCCCTTGTTGCCGACTCCTAATTGTCAGCATTACATTCTTACTGTGCTAGATTTCTTCAATATTAGTTTGCAAACTGTGCCAAGCGATAACTGCATTCAGTTTATCAAGCCAATGAACTAAATGCAAGACTCATTTCTAAGTCATGATGCATATCTAGAAATTTCACAATAATGTTAAGTGAATGATTCAGCAAGAGAACTTCCCCAGCTGCCTTCTCTATAAAAAAAAAAACCCTGCAGTCTGTGAATTATAGTATTCCCTCTGCTTTTAAAACCCAGTGAATCACCTAATTTCCTTGCAATTTAATAGACTAAATAAAGGAAACCTAAAAGTATTAGATCCTGCAGGGAAGAAGCAATCATGCATTACAATTAGTTTGCAGTCACAGCTGTCTTCAATCTCACCCAGTCAACTGGTTACTCGAACCTTCAAATATGAGACTAGATTATGCATTCCTGAAAATACAATGTTTCTCTTCCTTGATTGTAAATTGAATGTTGTTAGCGTGCAATGCTGGAACTTCAGCATTATTTTACTGGTTTTATGCTGCCAATGGAAAAGGAAGAAACTTCCAACTAAAAACATATCCACGTAACTGACAATGCACAGTTAATTTAAAAATGGATATAATGTTGTAAATATGAGAAAGACCAGACTTAATGTGTAATCATTGTTATTATATATTATTTACAAATCTGTATCTGTAAATAAAAAATACTGCATCGTTTGCTAAACCAAAGTCATTCCTGTGTCTACTATAGTGATGTATGGGAGATCCAAAGGGGGGGATAGGTAATGGCATCGGCGAAGTTTAAACTTCGCCCCAGGCGGCATTAAGTCTTGGGCCGGCCCTGTGTATGGTATAAATCTTATGTTTATGGTGATACATTGGCACCTTCCCTCTAAAAGAACTTCAATGCTAGTTTCCATGAAGGTGTCATGAAATGCACAAATCATCAGGCATCTCGGTGTTATCGGTATTACTGATTTTCATAATGCTGTGTTGTACGTGACATTAAAACTCATATAAACGTAATAATTTTTCCTTGTGTTTTTAGTATTTTCTATAAACTTAGAATCTCATTTTCCTATTATATGAATTCCAGATATTTACTGTCAGCAGTGCACTGTCCTTCTGAAGCTTGCATCTCCTGAATGCTATGACATCCTCTATGGAAATTAATTACAAAAATAAATTACAAAAGCTTACCATCATCTTTCCATACTTTGCTCCATGAGTCCACAGTTCCCATAATTTAGCTAGGACCTGCACATTTAAAAACCCTGGAGTAATACATAAATAAGGGCTGTATATAAAAGAAGAAATATATTATTTTATTATAACAAGAAAGGAGAGGACCCTTTCCACGAAATACTGAAATTCTCTCAAGCTCAAGCATAACTCTTCACCCCCAAAATCAAAACTTTGTAGAGCGATCTTTTCAGCAATTTCCCCAAGAGACTTACAACTGTATGTTTCTATAAGTTTGGCACATCTAGCCTCTGGGATTTTAGCCCATTCTTCAAGGCAAAACTGCTCCAGCTCATTCAAGTTGAATGGGTTCTGCTGGTGTACAGCAATTTTAGTCATACCACAGATTCTTGATAAGATTGAGGTCTGGGTTTGACTGGGCCATTCAAAGACATTTAAATATTTCACATTAAACCATTTGAGTGTTGCTTTAGCAGTATGCTAAGGGTCATTGTCCTGCTGGAAGGTAAACCTCCGTCCCAGTTTCAAATCTCTGGAAGACTGAAACAGGTTTCCCTCAAGAATTTTTCACGCATCATCTATCATTCTTTCAATCCTGACCACTTTCCCAGTCCCTGCTGATGAAAAACATCCCCACAGGATGATGCTGTCTCCACCATGCATCTATATGGGGATGGTAAAGAGAGGTTTTGGGTGTGAAACAGCATCCCAGCAGAAGTGGTGAAACATCAAGGAATAGAAAAGACCAAGGACTATGAGATTCCAAGATGAACTGAATGGTTCTATCCACTGGCAAATGCTTTGTAATTTTATTTCACTTTTACTTTTATTTTTGTTCTGGAAGCTAATTGTTTCAGTGCTAAACTATCTGCGCATGGATATGTGTTTATATCCATAACAAGGCTGCACTCGGCTGGCTGCTGTTTAGTAAAATGCAGCTTTGAATGGGAGAAACCTGTAGATGTCCAACCTGACCAGTATACACAGACACAGACTTATAGAAAGTACATCCCAATATTTAAGACCCTATAGCCTTGTCCTATACACCGAATGACTGTCTAAAATTGGAGTGACCTGGTGCCTTTTTGATTTAGAAAATAACTCGTGCTCCAGTGAATACCTTCCATGTTTAGCTGAGACAAATTATTTACCACATAGCAAATCTACCCTTAACAGGGCCGCGCCGACAATGGAGCCGAGTGGGGCAACCGCTCCAGGCGGCACTTTTGAAGGGGCGGCACTTTAAAGCCCCAAGCCCTTTTTTTTTTTTAAAGCCGAGAAGAGAGAGAGGGCGCTCTCTCCTCTAGCTCGGTCTCGGTGGCGGCTTGTAATGTTGAACGCCGGAAGAGGACATCATTTCTGGTGCTCGGCATTACAAGCCGGCACCGAGACCGAGCAGGGAGACTCACCGCAGGACTGCTGAAAGGTAAGTACAGGGGGGAGAAGATAATGGGGGCAGGGAGAGGAAGGGTAGATAATGGAGGGGTGGCAGGGAGAGGAAGGGTGATAATGGGAGGGAGGGGGCGGCAAAGGACAGGAAGTGTAGATAATGGGGGGGACGGCAATTTTAAACTTCGCCCCAGGCGGCATTTTGTCTTGCGCCGGCCCTGACCCTTAAGTCGATTCTAATGTCAGATTGACGTTTCTGAAACCTGTCACTGTAGCTGTACAAACTTTTCTATAATTATTTATTGTATTTTGTAAACAAGAATAAACCTGTTTCTGTTTCTGATGCTAAAATAATTTATAGTTACAGACTGTCACTGTATGATAAATGTCCACCTTAAAATGGAAGTATTGGATGAAAATGGTGTTTGGAAACTTTAGCCCTTGCCTTTCACTGCTCATAACTCTGGCGATAAATAAACTTACTGTTTAATGTCTGGCACACTGTGTGGTTTTTCTGACAAATGAATTACAGTTATTTTTCTTTTTATTGCTAAGAATTACCTCTGGGATGTAATTGTTAGTCCTGGAATTGCAGCAGCTATATTTTGGTGATAAAGTCATGTAATCTTGTAGGTATATTGCTTGCAAAAGAAGTATGTTGCAGGACAGTGGAAATTAGGCTGTGTAGCTATACTGTATACGTCTATAAAGCAGTATCACATAACTGACGCTCTTGATCAAGGATGCAGGTATGGGTTGTATAGCGTGAAGAGAAACAAGACTAGTAGTAGCAAAAGATGATATTTGTTCTTGTCTAAAGCTTAAATGTTAGAACAAGAAAAATGACATTACCCTACTGGTCCTTGAGACGTTAAGCCATGTAGAGTAATATAGCCTTCAAAATATCAGAGTTCTCATTACATCTGAAAAGGACTTCTGAGGTCCTTAAGGCTTCTGTGAGTCTCGGGGCAGGTATTGGTGCCAGGTGATTCAGACAGCTGTCTGTGGTGCCTGGACCATGGGGAGGGGGTTGACAGTGACCCCATAAATGCCCCAAGTGAGTAGAACTTGGTCTGGTACCTGACAGGGGGACATGCAAAGAGATTGACATTGGCAATCTAAAATTACAAAACATTGTTTACTTGCCTTGGGAGCTTTTTGGTCTGGTGAGTCTGCATTGCACTTAATGAACCCTTCTGCAAAAATGGCATCACTCAAATGTCTTTAGGTTTGAACAGAGCCGGCCTTAATTGTTCTGGCGCCCTGTGCGGACTACTCCTTAGGCGCCCCATTCTCACTACCCCCCCTCTGCCCCTTCTCACTACCCCCTCTCCCCTTCTCACTACCCCCCCTGCCCCTTCTATCTTGCGGGAGGCATCCGTCTTTCCGCTCTGCCGTGGTGCCGACATCATATTCCAGCGCTCAACATGAAATGCTGGCACTGCGACGGAGTCACGGAGAGTGAGGAGCGCCGAACAGTCGCTGAAAACTTCACGAGCAACTGCTTTAACTTTATTTAACAGGAAGGATGTTAAATACAGGTCGCACACCCCTAAGGCCGGCCCTGGGTTTGAATGTTATGTTACTTGAAAGTGATTATTCAATCAATTATCAATTAAGTCTAGATAATATGCAAAAAACTTCAATACACAGTGCAACCTTAAATGGGGGATGCAAGTCCCTGCCAAGTTTAGTTTCCTGGGATATTGAATTTGCTATGGATGCAGGAATCGTGCTTGGTGCCAATAATACATAAGCAGTTCAATCACATTGAGCCCACCACCCATCGAATTAAGTGATAAGAGGCAGAAAGCCCTTGCACCTCAAATTGAGATATACCACTGCTTCTGAGTCTTCACATCATGTGTGCTAAAGCAGTGAATGAACTCCCCTTACACTTCTTCTAACATTACAAGGCAACCGTCTAATAAAATTATAAGCTTTAATAGGAATTTCCTTTAAAAGTCAGTTTATTATTATTATTATTAGGGGGGATATACCCCTTGGAATAAAAAGGATTTAAAAAAAAAAATAAAAGTCAGTTTATTATTATTGGTGTGTTTTGCATACCCTTTGACAGAATATGAACTGTTGGTGTTCAGTAAAGACTATCTCCGTGATTCCTCATAGTATTGTGTTTGAGAAATCTTTGCCTTCTGGTAGAAAAGCGACTGAGAAAAACTGGGCAGGCTAATAAGAAAAAAGGACACTATGGGGTTTTATGTTTAAATGACATATTACTATTATTAAAGGTTGCAAAACTTTGCAAATGGACCATGCAAAACTGAAATTAATATTATTAAAACTAATGTTTTCATGCAATCTGTTTGAAGACATTAATACATTTTATTTTGTTCTTTTCAGCATTTGCCAAGGATGTGCTTGATGAGTTTCATACTTGCTCTATCCCCTGTCTGTATTTTAAAAGAAAGCAGTCAAGCTCAGAAATCTCATTTAGTTTAGCAATATGCAGCCATGCACTATATCTTTAGGCAATGATATTTCTTCAATGCAAAGCATTCTCTTGAAAAAAAGTTTAGAAACTATCCCTTTATCACTGAGATCTGACTGATGGGATCATGAGAAACCATAATGGATTGACATTGGGTATCAGATCTATTTTCATTCTGTGTTAATACTAGTCAGTTGCTAAATGTCTCTTTTTATCTGTCTGTTGCAGATTCAATCACACAGATTTACAGAACGGAAAGGGTAGGAGAGGTCAAAACATACAGTAAAAATATAACCAGTCCTTTAGTGTATTTGGTTTTTTTAATCAGTGAATTTGATGGTGTTATCTACTGATAGATATGTGGCTTTATATGGCTTCAGTGCATCATGTCATGAAATAACCAGTTCAAATCTCACCAATAAAACTACTACTTGTGGTTGCCTGATTCACCCAGTTGCAGGGAATTCTTTCTGCACCCAGAAGAGTTTGTAAAAAGGAAGTTAAGGTATGGCAAATGATGTACTGCCATCTGGATACATATGGCTTAATGTCAAGTTTTTATACTCTTGCAGCGTACAGCTGCTGGTATCCAGCCAGCCTCCTCATGCTGCAGTACCCGACCGACCACTGAAGAAACAATTTAGGTAAATATAGGGTCCTATGAGTCATCAGCCTACCAGATACTATCTACCCAGTGTGCCAGAAGACCAATACATGCCTGAACATCACAGTTTGACTATGGCATTGAGAACTCTTGAGCTCTTTTACTGTTTGTATGTGCTGAGAGTTTAGAATGTTGCTTAATTCTTGAGTACATAACTTTTTAGCAGAAGTTTATGGGTCAAAATGACATGTCATATGTCACCTGGTGGTATGAGTTATTTTTCTAATGACATATGAAGTCATGCTATGGAGACTGGGCCATATTGTAAATGGGCTAGCTACGGAGATAAAATGTCCTTGTAACAGGCTTATTGAGCAGTGACCCACTGAGTTGCCTGATCACCCAAAGGCTGCCTTCTTTTTAATTTGTTAAGGCTAGAATAAGCCACTTGCTATGAGACACAACTAGTCTTATGGCTATGTACCGAGAACATTGATGGCAGTGTTGTGGAACACTTTGCCAGCTCAGGGGCATAGGAACTACTTGACTGCATTATTAACATGGACGCAAAACAATCACAGTTTCTGTTCTAAGTGAGATTAAATGAAGTCACTCTTTCCATCTGGTAGAAGCAGGCCTTTTCTCTCCAGCTCTTTCTTCCCCAGTGTTAAGCCAACTGCAAAATATATGGTGTTCTTTAATTTTATTAATAGATACCGATTCTCTCCAAGAATGTAAAGTTACTGGAAATGCTAATTTCTCATTTAAACCCTACTTTAAAATCCTTAATCTTAAAAGGTTGTTGTGTAAACAAAAATTGTACTTCAAATTGTTTTCCATTATCTTTTATATTTTCAAGAGAATTGTTAAAATACATTTTAATGTGCCTTTTCTTTTCTTCCCACTTAATCCGAATTTAATTTTAATCACCGTACGCGTAAGTAAAATATAAAAGAATGTACTTAAAGAGAGGATTTACCAGATACATTGGGTTTGATTATATAAGCTGTATTTAACCCCAACTGGTGTTAAGCTAGGTGAGAACATGATTTGTAACCACATGTCTATAAACAACTTTATGGCTGTTACATCTATTCTTTGACACATAATAAAAAAGTCTACAAGTGATTCAATGGAGCTAATGTTAGAACTTCATAAATAGATACATTCTACATGTAATCTCAAAACCAACATTATACTCGTCTAAACTAATTTAACACAAAAGGTAAAACAAACATATAGCCCATGCTCAGAGAGGTTCAGAAACGGTGTCAGGGCCATCTTTAACACGGGACAAAAGGGCCAGCTGCCCTGGCCTATTCATTCCTGGGGGGCCCATAGCAGCTGCCCCTTGAGCTGTGTCCCAACCGTGGATGCAGGGGTCACAACTGCGACCAGGCCTGCTACTCTTGGGGGTCTGGGCAACCCCCACGATCACTTCCATACAGGTCTGCTGCTTACCTCTTCTTTGCATGCAACCTCTCTGTACCACCCTGGAGAAGCAGAGACACAGCAGGGTCATGTTATAATACGTCACATCACATGACTCTGCTGCGTCCATGGTTTCTCTGAACAGTAAATTAAAAGTTGTTTGTGAGCAATGTAGAGGTAAGCTGATGGCCCATACGGGAGCCTGTGAGCACCATAAAGAAATCTGGAGTTGAGTTAAGGGGGTGAAGGAGTATGTGTGAATGAATATGTGTGAATAAATGAGTATTTATGAATGAATATGTGTGAATGAATGAGTATTTGTGAATTAGTAGCTGTGAATGAGTGAATGACTATTTGTGAATAAGTGAAATAATGCTTATATGTGTGATAGCATAGATGTTTAAGCATTGATGGCACTGGCAGGCTGTTTGGGGCATAGATGGGACAGGTAGGCTGTTGCTTAATTCTGGAGTACATAACCTTTTAGGTTTATGGGTCAAAATGACATGTCATATGTCACCTGGTGGTATGAGTTATTTTTATTATGACATATGAAGTCATGCTATGGAGACTGGGCCATATTGTAAATGGGCTAGCTACGGAGATAAAATGTCCTTGTAACAGGCTTATTGAGCAGTGACCCACTGAGTTGCCTGATCACCCAAAAGCTGCCTTCTTTTTAATTTTGTTAAGGCTAGAATAAGCCACTTGCTAGGAGACGCAACTAGTCTTATGGCTATGTACCGAGAACATTGATGGCAGTGTTGTGGAACACTTTGCCAGCTCAGAGGCATAGGAACTACTTGACTGCATTATTAACATGGACGCAAAACAATCACAGTTTCTGTTCTAAGTGAGATTAAATGAAGTCACTCTTTCCATCTGGTAGAAGCAGGCCTTTTCTCTCCAGCTCTTTCTTCCCCAGTGTTAAGCCAACTGCAAAATACCTCAGCTAGATTTCGGTCAGCCACAGCACCAGTGTGGCTCCATTCCAGCAAAGTCCCTCTTCATCTCTCTATCGCTAGTTCTGTCTAGCACTGAGAGAGTTAATCGCCGAAGTCTCGGGAAGGAAGCAACATCTGGCAGATGTACCCAGTCGGTGTACAGGACCTCCCACAAATACCATATTCAATTCTTAACATGTGCTAGCATTAAAAGATTTACATTTAAACCATGTAGGATGTGGGAATAAGTGGCAGGTCTATATATATATAAAATCTTTGTATTATTATTATTATTACCTTTTATCTATTAAAGGCCATGCAATTTTGCATCACTATGCAATTTAATTTGTATCTGAACCCAGTGACAGTCTTGGCCCAGCTTGTGAAGTAGATATTTCTGTATGATATTTCAGTAACTATTATAGCTAACAAACACTGGAGGTTATATTAAATGAGCGTTTCTGCTACAATGTGGTAACAGGAGTGCAATCAACATAGCAACAAACAGAAACAATGCTATCTCGTATTAAAGTGTATTTGCGGTAAGTGTGAACGGATGATCAGTAGCAATAATCTTACCTGCATCCATTTCTTAATGGTCAGGTGACTGAACCTTGCTCTTTTGCTGCATTGCAGGACTGACGAAGTTTACATCATCTTTGTGAAATGCCAAATGCCAGATCTCAAATTATTACAGAGACCAGCGGTTAACAGGATGGTCCACCTTTTTTGTTATGTATTTAATTAAACTAAAACCCTTCCTTTTGCAGATGCTGGCTAGTTCAGCTCTAGTTCTCCCATGATGATGAATTAAGACCCAAGCCCAGCACCATGGAGGGGAAATGCCAAAAGGGCACGATTAGACATTTGTCCACTGCCTGTGCACAATCATACAACCCACACTGCTGACCCATTAGATTATTTATTAAGCAGTGGACTCGGAGGACTTGCTAGAAAATAACAGAACAGTGTTTTATTCCCAAGTTTTACTCGGTTGTAACACAGGAGCAATTTTACAATTTCAAAGGCTGCAGGTAGTTACTTTACTGATTTATGAATCAACACAAAATGACCGCTTCATCAAGAACTTATTTTAAATTGAGAATTAAATACAAAAAATATATAATAAATGTAAAACTGATTAGTTGTAAGACATTAAAGCAATTATTAAATTATACAGTAATATTCAGCACATTCAATGCTGTCCAGCATTAACTTCAAAATCCATTGGACAAGGCACATATTTAGTGGTGATTTACAGCTCAACTTTTTAATGAGTAATATACTTTATTAAGTTAATTGCTGTCTGGTATATTAAGGTATATAAATGGATGAAACTATTACAGTAAGTTGCAGATGAATCTTTATGGTTACATTTTCACTGTGGTCCTGTGCATTTAGTTATAAAAGTGTTAAATTCAGAAGTGTTGGTGGCACAGCACATTTATAAGTTATTTCTCCCCTGATGTTAAATTGTTGATTGTTGTTGATTCTTTCAGATAGCTAGCTTTAGGACAGGAAATTTATCAGACTGGTGCTACAGCCAATTTCGGCTTCCATGAAGTGAATTCTGCAAGTAAATATCTTCAAGACAATTACACCGTATGACAAATGGGGTCTCAGACGAGCCTCCATGGCTCCCACAAGCTTAGTTGTACCAGCCAGCAGCAATCAACTCTGACCAACATTGCATTCCACACTGATGGCTCCTTCATGCATCTCACAACAAGAGGTGCTCAAGGGACAGCTTCTGTGGGCCTGTAATGTAAGCATGGGACTGGGGCAATTACCTGTTTTTAACCATTAGTTAAAGATCCTCGCCATGACAAGTTGTGCTCGTGACATATTCTCTTTAACCATGTGCTTTTCCATTGTTTTTTTTCTGCTTCACAACTAAACTGTAGCCTTTGGTCACACCAAGTACCCATAAGAGAAAGCATGTTAACACACATACCAAGTGCATGCATAATACCATGTACACCATTCTTGGTACTGGAAATAATTCCGTTTAAAGAACACAGTATAATGCAAACATTTGCATTATAAGTAGACCTGTACATGCTCAGTAGCTCCTATTGAAGTAAACCAGTAGCAGTAAGGGCAGCAAACCACGTGTATGCTAGCTGAACCAATGTTTAACTTCTTTCAGTAAAAAAATTAATATTGGGAGCTAGATTCGGTGGAATAATAATGCAAATCATGAGAAAGATAAGTTAAAATAGCTCCTCCCATACCATCCCATCTTACCTGGGAACTTGCCATGTTTCACATGGAGTCTCTGCATGAACAACTGCATCTTGTGGCCTTCTCTTCTATCTCTGAGCAATGTAGTAATTTTGGTTATGCTAACCCCTATCCAGGCTACCTACTGTCTGCCCAATCCCCTCTCTTCAACGTAAAATTGAAGCAACTACTAGCAAAATTTGATTCATTCGTTACCAAGAAAACATCCGCAGCACAATCAGTAGATGAGGAACTTGAAGTAGAAGTTACTGATGAAACAATTGTCTGTGACAGAGGAAACTATTGAAGAACCCAAGGGGTAACTAGAAACCACAGGGCCCCAGATGCAGAAATGCCCCGGGGCCCCCAAACCTCACCAAGCAACATGTCCCACAGTGATACCTTTGCCTCAAACAGCTTGTGAGTGTCCCAGGGGTTTTTGGTACCTCAAGTTGCCATTTTTTGCGTTATTTCTGTTGATCGATTATTGTCTTTTGATACCATAGTTAGATGATTAGCTGAAAATTTAGAATGATAAATAAATTTAGTAAAAACTAGAGAAAATTAGAAAAAACCACCTAATTATACTGGGTAGATGTTGTGTTTATTTTTTGTATTTTTTTGTATTTTTGTATATATATATATATGTTTTTAAAAATGGTTAGAGGTCCTCTTGAACATGTTATTAATGCCAGTGATGTATTGTATTATTTTAGTGATTTAAAAAAACAAACAAAATTAAATTACTTACCTTTTTTTTCTCTCAGTTTTGTTTTTCAGCATGGGAGGAGGGTTAGAGACAAGGTTTCTCACTCTCCTTCCTGCAATCCCCTGCACCGATCACACTGTGATCTCTATGCAAGTCCCCACAGACTTGCATAGAGATCACAGTATCTGTGCTTCATCGGAGCGATCAGATGTCCCAGCAGGGTCTGGACAGACCCTGCAGGGGATATCCTGTCCTCCGGGTGACGTCAGCAATGACACAACCCGGAAGAGAATGCCTGATCGCGCGATCGGCATTTAAAAATGTAACAGTTTTCCAGCTTTCGTGCCGGAAGCTGTTACATCAGATCGGGCAGCAGAAAGCCGGTGATGCTGGCTTCTGCTGTCAGGGGGGGTCCAGGCTGTCAAATGGCAAGATGTGTTCCTGCCGCTTCAAGAAGGGTATGACGTACCGGTATGTTCATAGAGGATTCTTGGGATGTGTTTTTTGGACCTACCAGTACGTCCATAGGTGACTGAAGGGGTTAAGTAAGTTGTAGGCCAAACATTAGCTAGGCTAATCTACTGTTCTTCTCCTGTTCATGTTGATAATATGAATTCATATTTGGTAAAACATTTTTCTTTGAGATGACCTTTGTTGTGTCAAAATAGTAATTTACTTTCAATTACCCTTGCTAGTACCTAGTACTATTTCTTTTTACAGTGATAGTAAACATATTTACCTTTATATTTTTCAGATTGAGTTTCTGTATTTCGTTGCTTATGTTTTCATGTGCTGTTCATGATTTTTTTGAATGTATGAAAAGCTTATATAACACCTCAAACTCTAAGCCCTATTATCCTATAAAGTGGTGGGCATACCATAAAAAAGATATATTCAAACTTGCAGGGTCTTTATCAAGGCGGCTCAAGCCCCAGTTTGCCACCTTGCCACCAGTTACACATTAACTCACATGCACACAGACACTGACACCAATAACCAGACACTCAACAATAACACGCAGACACTAACATACACACCTTCACACACACCTAAACATTCACACTAATACACATGTACACACACACTAACATACACACACTAGCATATGCAGACACAGAAAAACACTAACACTAACGCTCATTCAGAGACTTGAACTAACACACCCAATCACTCTCACCAACACAACCAGGCACACAACATAAACATGCGGACACACATACCCACCCACACACTGGCAAAATAACCAGACATATTAACACACACTGACACTAATACAACTGGACACACACTGACACACTAACGCACAGACATCAACACAAACAAACACACTAACATACCCAGACACAAACAGTCACCACATTAACATACTCACAGACAGTCAAACACAACTCACTATTGTGAAGCCCCAGCCTGTCCCTGTACAAATCTTTTTGCTATATCTCTTAATCTGCATCAACTTCTCTTCCTCTTTTTTCTGTGTTTTTCAAGCCTCTCTCTTTTTCTCTTGCTGTCTTCTTTTATTCTGCCTTTTGTACATGAATCAGAAACATAAAAATAGAGATCAAAGGGAAAAAAGACTGTAAGAAATAGGCAGAAAAATGTCGCATGATCAGATCAGGTTGCCTTGATGTGGCAATCTTTAATTTTCTTGTCTCCCAATAGTGGACACTGGAATTCTTTGTGGTGTACACAGGTATTTGTGTCAGTCTACAGAGGTTCTATATATATATATACCGATGATACCTTTTTGTAGCTAGTAGGCAAACTACTATTTAGAGCTTTTTTGTATTATGAATCAGGTCATAGAAGTACTTCCATTGCTAAAGTGACAAGAAATTAACTCTGTTACTGTCGACGTTGACGAAGAGACGGAAACTGTGTGCAGGATAAATGATTTGATTGATTGTAGGCATGGAACCATCACCTTCAAGTGACAGCCTGGTCTCTTCTCCAATTTATTTACCATGAGCTGCTGAGATGGCTTCCAGCTCCTAGATCATTTGATATAAATGTATCTTAATTCATGAGTGTGTTTTAATCACCAATAAGATTATGAACATAATTACCAATAATAAATTGTCTCATTAGTGTCTTGAATCTTTGCTGTACTGTATAATCCCGATGCAAATGCCCACTATACATACATCATACACAATGAACACAAATGCATTGTCTTCAATAACTAAACCTACAGATATCAAGGTGCTGTTAGGTTGCAGATGAGTTGCTCTATGAGTGTTGGGAGACCCATCCCCACCTTTTATTTTTCTTAATCTCCATATAAAGCTCTAATTATCTGCTATATTTATATTTCTTAACGAAATATTCCTAGCTTTGCCTTACTATACAATAAGAAGGATTCACAGGCTATGGTAAATTTAGTTGAATAGTGGTGCCAATGATCAAACCTGTATATACTGTTAAAAATATTGCAATGATTTAATGTGGATAAGCAGTAAAGAAAATAAGAAAACGTGCGATCACCATATAACATGTACATTATGTGTAGAATCATTGTGTAGATTTTATTTAAGTTCCAGTTAAGAGGTGTTATTTTTGTCATGATTTTGTCATACAGAACTATGAGTTTCCACGGTTGGACAGTGAATTTTTGTGCTGATTTTAATTAGAATTAATATTTTGTCTTCTGAAGGTTATTGGTATATACATATCGAACTCTCCTACTCGATTGTTTGTACTTTTGTAATGTGTGAGTGTTAACTATTATGTCATTAGCAAAGCTTATTATAATTATTTATTGATTTATATAATTTATATCTAATTTATATTCCACAGGACTGCACGATGGCCAAAAAGGACACACCAAGTATAGTGCATCGCATAACATACAGAAACAAAAGGTGAGTAGAACCCTCTAGAAGGTTATATGTTGTGAAATTATTTCTGGTTAGGCACTGCTTGGATTCATCCTACATATAAAATCCCTTATGTAATTATGTCACATTAAAGCATAGACTATCTAGACTTTAATTTTGTCAGAGCCCCATACAAGTATAAATGTTTGGCCATGTTAAGACTATGAGCAAATAAGGTAAAAAGGAACCTGCTAAACTCTTGGAGAGGCAAAAATTGTGTCCTTTGGCAGACAGGTGGTTCTAAACGTATCTTTGCAATACCATTTCACTTTTTAGTCTTCAACATGTATAAGATAAACTTCACTTAGATGTTTTATTACCCTAATAGAATGGCCAGTGTAGTAGTTGATATTTACTTACTTCCTCAGCTAGGAAAAAGTCAGAGATTGTACCTTACTCTGGCTTATTCCTCTTTAAAGGCTTCCCATAGTCTTTAGCAGTTTTGGCATTTGATTAATTCATTTCCCCGTGGCATGACAAATATATTTCACACCTTCATCCATCATCTCTGTCCCTATTCCTTTGGGTTTTAAGACCCGGACAAAATGTTGCATATTTGTTTATGTTGAGTATAGGAAGCATTCTGCAGGGCTACTTATATAGGGAAAACATTACAGCATGAAAAAAAATGTTAAAAATAACATAAATAATGCTTTAGAGGCATTTTCCCCCATGGGATAAGCCTTTCACATTCATATGTAGATCTTAGAGCATAGAATGACCTACCATCACTTTAAAGGACATCAGCTGTAGGTCTAGCGCAGGCAAGCTTTTTAAATTGTACAAAGTCTCCAAACTGAGTCCTTATTAGACTTGTGCATTCTTATTAGGGCAAACATGAAAACGAACACGAAGGATGCATTTTTGTTTTTCAGCAAGAATACCGAATATACGAACATGGTGGCAGCAAAACGTATACAAAGACGAAGGCACACAACACGAAGGTAGGTTCACCGCCAGGAGTTAAGGGGCCGTGCAAACTACTTTATTGGTCGCCGGCAGGGGCCTCCTCTGGCATCAACCAACCTTTAACTCTTGGAGCGGGGAGACCAGTGGTCTCCCCCGGCCAAGTTGCGGCACCCGGATTTTAAGTCTGTATGAACTACTCTATTGGTCGCTGGCATGGGGCTCGTCTGCCATCAACCAATGGCAGAGGAGCTCCCTGCCAGCAACCAATAGACTCGCTCGTATAGACCTTTAAGTCAGCGTCTGCCATCAACCAATGAAGTGGCTCTGCTCCTCTTCTCAGTTCTTGGGTATCCTCGTCTGCTCCGCCCTACGGGATCCAACTCCTTCCAACATTACAATAGATGTGATATCAACAAAAACTTTGCGCATGAGAATATGTTTGTGATAATATGATACATTTGTGATGTGGTATTTCCTCAATAAATTTATCAGCAACCTTATTTCATCTCAATTGGTGTCATGCCATTATGGCTGCTTAATGGTTTACCAAAAGAAAAATTAAAATAAACACTGGAAACACAATTAACATTTTAATTATTTGGCTTAAGAGCAAAGCCTTGTGAAAGCAATACTTGATTGTTCTTTCTGGTGCTGAAAACGTTAAGAGACCAGAACAATTGTTGAAAGTAAGTGCATATAAATGTCTACTATACAGCTTCAACAGTGTTTTTATGAGACATGTACCCTGTTTTTAAAGATTAAAGAAACTACAGAATTTGTAAGGCGGAAGATAAAATTTTATGTAATGATACGGCAGTTTTGCAAAGGATATTTATAACACAATAAACAGAGCACAATACATTGCACCATGGCCTGGTTTAATGGTCACATCTCTCCTGTATGTTAAGAAGAATATCCTTCTGCCATAACCATCACATTCTTGCTACAGTTTGACACATAGTTACATTCAGATAGAATAGTATGCAATGTACCACTTAAGCAAAAGATTCCTGGATCTCAAGTAGCATTTAGTTACCTGTGTTAACAAGTACACTGACTTATGCTTGTCATGTGTTAGACCATGATGCAGAGGGAGACAAGATGACATGAGGAACATCCACAGTTCATGTATGTATGTGAATAGGATACAGGTTGGAAATGAACCATAGATAGCACAGTAGCAAGAGGGAAATATGTCACTACAATAAAGAAATGTGAATTTAGCAGGAGAGAGGGTTAGATTGGTACCATTTTGCCAACCATGTGTCATGTACATGGCTATAGAGTGGCATATTTTCATAGTAATGGTATGTATGTATGTGGTGGTTTACTATTTTTTTTTTTTAAATCTTTTTTTGTTCCACATGGTTTATATGAAGAAGATCACGGTTTACTCTCTTGTATAGTGGTGTGTGCTCTTCTAAGGGAGTGTCTTTATGTGGATGGAAGGGATAGCCATGAAAGGGACATGGTTAGACAGATGAAGAGCAGGGCTAAGTATTACACGGTTGTGGCCACCCCGCATTACATAGTTTGGGAGTGGCAAAACACCATGCCCTGCACCGAAGAAAAAGGAGAGTGACTCAGAGATCTATGGAAAGCAACGCTTCACCTGGAGATTCCCTAGGTGTGGATATTACATGTATGCATGGGCAACAGTAACTTATTTATGGTGAATGATGATTGACCAAGTGCAGGACTCCCCTTAACCCCTTAATGTCAAAGCCCATACATGTACGGGCGCACAATGCATTGTTTTTAATGGGTTTAAGGACAACCCATTGTCGACTTGCGCATTTGTTTTCGTACAACTGCGTTTTCATGCCGAATTTG
The DNA here is from genome assembly GCA_009364415.1 of Spea multiplicata. Lineage (NCBI taxonomy): Eukaryota > Metazoa > Chordata > Amphibia > Anura > Pelobatidae > Spea > Spea multiplicata. The sequence continues at coordinate 22,092 of VKOC01016933.1, forward strand.
ACCGTTTCATCCATTTGTCCGAATACTGAAGTTGCTGTGAAACTTATTTGCTCAACTATTCACATGTAAGTTTGAATAAATTGCCATAAGGCAGCAGCCGGGAATATTATGTTCGCGTTTAATGTAACATAACATAATGTAATATAACAGAGAAAATATTCCTGCATATCATTATAATATTAAATTAGTAAAACAAGTCATTTAGATGCAACACAAGTTCAGTTGCAATTTATGATACAAATTGGGTGCAGTGGCATGTCCATCATTTTGCAAAATGGGTTCAATAGAAATTTCTGTGCATGCAAAGTGGGTACAATGACATTTTTTTCATTATGGGTGCAGTGGAAATTTATGTGGGTGCAAACTGGGTGCAATGGCAAGTCTTTTTTTTTTATTATCGGTGCTGTGGAAAAGCTGTTGCTTTATGGTAATTCATTCAAAGTTACTTTATTACAAGTGAAGAGCCAAGCAAAGAAACATTTTTTTCTCCCCATTACAGTTGTCCTTTAATTCTACATGTTTATTTCTTGTTTCCGAACACGGAAATGTTGGCCGAATGTTTTCCGTACAGAAGACAAGGGCGGACAAATTTGTTCCCTGAAAAACACAAAAGCGAACATGAATTTTCCGATGGCACAGTCTAAAAAGAAAAAACTGCAACTGGTATCTTTTCCTGGGCTCTCAATACCTGTACCTTGCAGAGGGTGCTTTGCTTTAGTTCGCTAGCTAGTGAAGTGGAGAGCTGTGCTTCTCTAGCTCCCATTTTTTTATTTTTACTTTAGTGTGTAAAGCCATCTACACAATGAAGCATATCATATAGAGATATATCTGCTGTCTTTCTAGGGTTTATTCTCTGAGCTGAGAGTTGGCATGAGAGTTGTGGTTTCAGTTCTCTGAAGTTGCTATGCATTATGAAGATCCAGCCCCAGAGAGCTTCTACTACAGGACAAGCTTGGCTGGGCCTGTATAATGCATGATAACTGACATTGCTTCATGTTCTCTTTACTGACTGCATTATGCAGTATACAGGGCCAGCCCAGATTTACAAGCTTAATTTGTGCTGAAATGTACCCCTAGTTTCTGTTGTTGCCTGGCCTTAGGTCCAACAGCTTGCCCCACCATTATAGTTGTTGAAGAAGCTGAAAAAGCTATTTATTAATTATCAATTAGCCATTTGCTAAATTATTAAATTGTAATTTTAATATATTCATCAAAAAAGATAAAAGCAATTAAAAGGCTAATAGATGTAAGCCATTTTCATAAATGCATTTACCTACGTTTTTGTTTTCAGAACTCTATTATAAACTCTAATTAATTCATAAGTAAACAGTCAATAGTTCCCATGAAATAATGTTTGAATAATTATAGACATTGCATGACTCTTGACTGTTGAATATAGTCATATGTAGCCTGGACGTTTAGGTCAGGGCCGGCCCTACCATGCAGCAGACTGGGGCAGTTGCCCCAGGCGGCACTTTTGAAGAGGCGACACTTTGGCGCCCCCGTACAAAAGGGGGGGATCAAAACACAAGGGAAGCGCGGGGGCTGCTGGGGCATTCAAATAAATCAATAGACCATGGGTGTGTCTGGGGCAAAATGCACAAAGGGGTGTCAGGATTCCACCCTGCTAGCCCGGACCATGCATTATTATTTTTGCGTTCTCTCCGGCTGCTACCACTAGTGGCCACCCTCTCCCTCTCTCTGCAGTGCTCAGGATCGGATTACCAGGTCAGCTGGGTCTGATCACCTGAGTGGAACCTGGCCTTTATTAACCTGCCCTGCCCTTTAGTCAGGGCCTTTGCATTGAAGTGCATGGACCGCTCTGCTTTGGCCCTGTACCGTGAGCTACCTGCCTTTGTCGTAAGTTACCTGCCTATGTCGTGTGCTACCTGCCTGAACCTGAGCTAACCGCCTGCCCTGCCAGCGGGCTTCCTGCCGTCAGCCCACCCAGTGGTCCTCCTTATCTGCCGTGTGCCCCGCGAGAGGGCTTACCTGCCGTGTGCCCCGCGAGAGGCTACCTGCCGTGTGCCGCAAGAGGCTTACCTGCCGTGTGCCCCGCGAGAGGGCTTACTGCCGTGTGCCCCGCTTGTGGATGCCCCGCGGAGGGCTTACCTGCCGTGTGCCCCGCGAGAGGGCTTACCTGCCGTGTGCCCCGCGAGAGGGCTTACCTGCCGTGTGCCCCGCAAGTGGGCCTCCTGTCTAGAGACTACTGCCTTTACTTGCTGGTCATATCTGATATCAATACAGTACCTTTCCTCCGCATTCTGTTGTGCTGTGTGTTATTTCGCCTGTCCGTACCACAGCACTTACCGTCATGCATCGTGGGGTGCAAACAGAACCCCTTGTATCCCCTGCTACTGGGCTCCTACCCGACCTGCTTACCAGGGTCCTGACAGAATGCAAAGGCCAATACAAGGAGTCCGCGGGGATACCTGCAGTACTGGAATTGCTGGCGGAATGTCTTCTCCAGATATGTATATCTGTACGGACTGTTTTAAAACCCGACTATGGTGATACCAAGACAGAGACCAAAAGCAAGAAGGCTCCTAAGAAGAGCTACAAGCGTGAGCCACTCACCAAGGAGGAAAAACAAAGAAGGCAAGTAGATAACCTATGCTATTATTGTGGAGAGACTGGTCATAGGATTTCATATTGTCCATTGAAACCAGCCAAACCGTCTGCAACTCACATCGAGAAACCCCATGCCCTGGAACCTGCATATGACGCCAGCAATGTCACAAAGCAGGAGCATTCCCTGTCGCAATCACAGACAGGTAATGCAGAGGTTAACCAGTCCTCAGCACCTGAGAATCCTACGCCCTCCATCGTAATGTCAGATGACCTCCAGTCCTTGTCTGACGCCCCCGAGTGGTCTGATATGGACAGTGTGTCATCTGAGGCGGATGTAACAGACACATCAATGGATATGAACCCCCCAGCTGTTTGTGCGGTCAGGAACACCACTCCTACCACTCACAGGAATAGGAACGGGAGACTCCAAACCGCAAGACGCTCCCTTGGTGCTCCTGGTTATGTCCTAGCAACCGATGGGACAAGCGTGCACAGAAAGGAGCTGAAATATTATGAGCAACATCTGCGTGATCAAACGGCTGGTAGGCGTTCCTCCATTCCTGCCTCCACACAGTCCAGTCCCGGTATTAGTCAACACCACTCAGAGGGATACAGTGTACAGGGGGTATTCCTATCCCCTGGCGAATGCTTGCCTTGTCCGACTTCTGTACTTACTGCAACGTTCGCATCTGTGCCACCAGTGGCTAAGGTCCGGAACACCCAGGCCAGCACACCTGAGGCGCTGCCACCAGACCGTGTAGTGGCTTCCAATGGAACTGTCATACGCCGTGAGGATCAGCACGTGTTTGAAGAAGCGCTACGTGCCAGAACTAAGATGTCACGTCACAGACGGTGACACAGCTTCTATGCAGTCCTACGAGCACCCAGAGGTTGCTCCTAGCAGTGGGGATATGTCAGGATTCCACCCTGCTAGCCCGGACCATGCATTATTATTTTTGCGTTCTCTCCGGCTGCTACCACTAGTGGCCACCCTCTCCCTCTCTCTGCAGTGCTCAGGATCGGATTACCAGGTCAGCTGGGTCTGATCACCTGAGTGGAACCTGGCCTTTATTAACCTGCCCTGCCCTTTAGTCAGGGCCTTTGCTTTGAAGTGCATGGACCGCTCTGCTTTGGCCCTGTACCGTGAGCTACCTGCCTTTGTCGTGAGCTACCTGCCTTTGTCGTGAGTTACCTGCCTATGTCGTGAGCTACCTGCCTGAACCTGAGCTAACCGCCTGCCCTGCCAGCGGGCTTCCTGCCGTCAGCCCACCCAGTGGGCCTCATTACCTGCCGTGTGCCCCGCAAGAGGGCTTACCTGCCGTGTGCCCCGCAAGAGGGCTTACCTGCCGTGTGCCCTGCAAGAGGGCTTACCTGCCGTGTGCCCCGCGAGAGGGCTTACCTGCCGTGTGCCCCGCGAGAGGGCTTACCTGCCGTGTGCCCCGCGAGAGGGCTTACCTGCCGTGTGCCCCGCGAGAGGGCTTACCTGCCGTGTGCCCCGCAAGTGGGCCTCCTGTCTAGAGACTACTGCCTTTACTTGCTGGTCATATCTGATATCAATACAGTACCTTTCCTCCGCATTCTGTTGTGCTGTGTGTTATTTCGCCTGTCCGTACCACAGCACTTACCGTCATGCATCGTGGGGTGCAAACAGAACCCCTTGTATCCCCTGCTACTGGGCTCCTACCCGACCTGCTTACCAGGGTCCTGACAAGGGGCCTGGCTGGGGGCACAGATACACAAAGGTGGCAAACACACAACAAGCAGCAATGTGGAAAGCATTTTTTATGCTCTTAGTAGCTTATCCCGTCCTGATGTGGCTGAGTCTGTCCTGGTGTGTTTGTCTGGGTGTTGGTGAGGCAGAGCCTGTCCTGGTGTGTGTGTGTTTGGGTGTCGGTGAGGCAGCGCCTGTCCTTAGTTGTGTGTTTGGGTGTTCAGTGTTGGCAGAGCTTGTCCTGGTGAGTTTGTCGGGTGTCAGGTTGGTGGCAGAGCCTGTCCTGGTGTTGTTTGTCTGGGTGTTGGTGAGGCAGAGCCTGTCCTGGTGTGTGTGTTGTTGGCTGTTTGGGGGGCAGAAGCCCTGTCTGGTGTGGTGTAGTTTAGGGTGTCAGTGAGGCGAGCCTGTCCTGGTGGGTGTGGTGTTTGGTGTGTCGGTGAGGCAGAGCCTGTCCAGAGCCTGTCCTGGTGTGTGTGTTTGGCTGTCGGTGAGGCAGAGCCTGTCCTGGTGTGTGTGTTTGGGTGTTAGTGTGGCAGAGCATGTCCTGGTTTGTGTGTTTGGGTGACGGTGGCAGAGCCTGTCCTGGTGTGTATTTGGTTATCTGTTTCCTGGCACTTTACTTACTGTAGGGATTTTTTATTTATCCAGAGATAAAACACCTTCCTGAATTTCTAGTCACTTCAAAGGACAAAGCTCCAGAAATCAGTTTGAGGAAAAGTGAAGGTATCATGTTATTGTGTTATTTACTCTATTTCAATCTAATTCTATTATGAAAAAGGAAACTTAAATTGGTTCTTCAGAGTTTGTGAAACACAATTGCTGATTTCATTATAGAGGGGGCTGTACACCACACATACGGGGGGGCTATAGAGGGGACTATACATCACACATAGGGGGGCGGGCAGCATTTCACACTTCGCCCCAGGCAGCACAATGTCTTGAGCCGGCCCTGGTTTAGGTGGCTTTAGATGTTCAGGTTCCCTGGGCGGACTACTCCTCTGCCCCCCAAAAGAAAGGAAAAAAATCTTGTTTTAATTAAAGATTATTTATGTGCAAGTGCAATAATATATAACTGGAAACACTGGTAACAATAATGTACATTAAATACACATGACTCTGCAGGTTAGTGGTTGACTGTGAGAGCCAGTGTAGTCATCCCTCCTTCTGACCCTACCGTGACTTTGAGAGGTCTTCTCCACTATAATAATCCCCAGAGTCGCTTTGTCCCCTCATTCACTAAACAACACCTCTTTCCTTCCTCCCTGTGAACTGTAGATCAAACAAACAACACATATAAACACTTAAACATCCATTAAACACACACAAATTTGGTCACACTTTCATTCACACAATCATTCATTGTCTCACTCATTCACACAATTCATCCACACATTAATTCATTCATTTTCTCACTCATTCTCCTCTTTATTTCAATATTCTTACTACCACTTTTCATTCTCTCACTCATTCTCATCTTTATTTATTTCAATATTTTTACTACCCCATTTTCAAGTTCCCCTTTCTTACTATCTACCCCCTCTCCTCCTGCTCCTTATCTACCCCCTCTCCCGGTTTTCAACCATCTCACTGTTTACACCCTCTCTCAGTATGTACCCCCCTTTCCCACTTCTCATCCTTCCCACTATCTACACCCTGTCCTCCTTCTCACTGTGTACCCCTCTCCTCCTTCTCGCTATTTAGCCTATCTACTTTGCTCATCTTTCTTAATGTAAAGACTAAACATTCTCTATGATTTTTCAAAAAAACACTTGAATATCAGTTTCAGAATCAATCATCTTTGGTTTGTTAATAAAGCCATCGGTTACATTGCAACTATCTGGTTACAACATAGCTGTAATGCCATACTGTTAAAGTATGTAGCAGTAAAATCACCGGTGAGCAGCCATTGGTTAGAACAGCCCACAGCATCGTTGGACTGACAGAATTAGGACAGTTGGGAAGTATGAAAAAAAACAACAATTTTTAGTATCCCAATGTCTTAGGAAAATATATCCTATCAATGCCTCTAACTCTTGACATACGGAAATCAACATATTTCTTTCTATGTTTAAGAGGCAATGTTTCAATGGATTGTTTCACAGATAAATTCAAAACAGAAAACTCTGGAGCTTATGCAGTTTAAGTATTCTTTCCTTTAAAAAAAATATCAAAAAATGACAGCCTGCCAGCATTAATCTTTATTGAAAAATTAAATGTTTTCTAGTCAATTTTGATTTTCACTGTCACTCCTATGCCTCAAAGGCGCTAAATAGCTGTAGATAGCTTCCTGGTTGCCAAAGGCATGAGTAAAGGTTTGACAGATGAAAATGACAATTACATGTTGAAATTAATTATGAATGCTTTGGGCCTGTGGGATTTTGGCCCTCCCAGAGGAGAGTAACATACGTTTCTTGATTTCCTATATATATGCGGCTCTGCCTGTAAAGGGTCCGTCACTCAATTCTGCAGAAAGACCACTCTGTGGTAACACGCTTTGTGGTAACAGGTCTTTTTGCCCATTATGACTCCTGACACCTGACAACAAAAGGGACTTTTTTGACATCCCAAAAGCTTTCACTCTTCTGGGAATGCTTTCCACAAGATTTTGTGGCTGGGCCATGGAAACCCATTCCATGAAGCTCCGGCCTCACAGTTTTCGGGCTGATATTAATAGCAGCTGAAGTTTGGAACCCTTCAATTACGGATTCCGCAGAGCATTTTACACACCTTGCGCCTCAGCACTCGGTGACCTTGCGCCTCAGCACTCGGTGACCTTGCTCTGTGACTTTACGTGGTCTTGCGTTTCCTGGCTGAATTTCTGTTGTTTTTAAATGCTTCCACTTTCCAGTTATATCACTTACAGTTGACTGTGGAAGGTCTAGCAGGGCTCCATGCTTAATTTTATGCACCTGTGCCAATGAATAAATAATTGAAAGAATTAAGAATGCTGCAATACCACAATATTTCACAACATTTTCTTCTGGTGCCTAGTGTAGATAATGCTCTATAGCCAAGTGTCCTCAGTAGGGTTATTTATTAAGAACAATACTGTTCATATTAATTTAAGAACATGTATTCACTATATATATATATAATCCCCAGCCCCTAGAAGAGAGCAAATGTGATTTGGGTCCCGAAGATACATACTTCACAGCGTAAAGTCAAAAACTCACCTAAAAAAGTCAGCTTCCTTACCATAAATCACATCCCACTTTTGGAATTTTATATTTTAGGAGATAAACGACTTAGCATATGTTGCTAATCTAATTTATAGCACAAAACCACGCTGAAAAAAGTACAATATTCCAGTAGTCAATAATGTTATAATTCACAAACGGAGACCAGGGATGCAAATTGAATGCAATAAAGCAGTTTGAACATCTGTACCTGTCTCCAGCTGAAAGGGTTAAATACTTGTAGCCACTGCTACAAATGCATTATTTTTGTATATAGTTGAGGCTAAGATTACAACAGCAAACACCTAGGTAATGTTCATTACTGCATTAATGATTCATTAGGTAATTGATATACCGTACTGGCATATAGGGTCCAATTTGAAGCTATTAATGTTCTTCATTATAAGCCTTTAACCTTTTCATTGCTAAATTCAAAAACATTACGTTTTTTTCTCTCTGAATCCTTAATGAGTTTATTATTGCAAAGAGCTAATTGATTAATATTCTTGTTTTTTCCCAAAAGTATGCACTCAATGTAATTACTCTTTTCCTAAATAATACCAGGACTGTAGCAATTTGTTGTCACCTGAGTAAAAAAAAGTATTCTCGCGTGTTTTTATCACTTTGAACAAAGAGCGGTTACAGTAGGGAGGTAGGTTAATGGTGACAACCAGGGTTATTAAAATTTTTGTCATCAAACCATTTTACAAAACGAAATATTTAAAATGCAAGAAGGCATTGTCATAAGCATATATATTATACATTGTGTCCAGATGTCTCTGTTGGGACTGACCATGGGAAAGTAATATACCATACATATGCTCCAGGATGGGGAAACCAAATACAAAAAGACAAAATAGTAATTGTTTATATGCTATACCATTTTTTGAGCTTAAATGCTCCTCCTGGGACATTTATTTTACTTGTAACCTCTCATTCCACCAGGAATGGGATACCTAGCATTTTGTCATTACACTGGGTGCCAAAAGATTTCAAAATGGTAGACATATGGAATACTCTACTACATAAATATATTTGGTTTGGGGTGTTTATTTTATTTTGCACAGCTTTCTACGTTCATTCCATACTTAATTTCAGGCTATGTATATAAATAGCTCTTTTATATCTCACATGAACCATCATTAATTATAAGAGGGTGCTGTTGAAGACCAAATAGTTACGTACAATCCAAAAGGATCAGCACACTCAAACAGATGACAAACGCTCAAAACTATAGTTTTTATTAAGTCTACTTAAAAACCTTTGTAGGATAATTAAATTGGAGATTTAGTCAGATTATATGGCCACATTATTATGCTTAGCCCACAACTATGCCAAATAACTCCAATAAAGGTGGGTCCTAACACTAAATACTGTTGCTTATATGGAGCTAAATCTTTTTCAATTATATAACTTTTTTCATTATATAAAGAAAACACGTTTAGGGGTGTGCCCTCTGTCCATAACTTGTGTCCTTGAGATAAAGTAATTTAGATGTTGCTTTTGCAGTCTATCCTAACTCAGTCAAGTTTGACTTGCTACACACTCTTGCGCTCTTAGTAACATTTATCCTAGTTACAGCTGACAATGCGGCTTTTCCTTCATCTGTGACTAGCATATAAAGGACCTGGAGTGAGTGTTATGTGATAGGTCTAAGGAAAAACCCATTGATTTTGCTTCATATGAAAAAATAAGTAATTTAAGGTAAACTTTGCCACTCAGGATTGCATAATACCACAGGATTTATTTATTGAAGTTCAATGCTGTGTTCCACAACATATATATAGTTTTTCCGCAAATTGAAATATCTGTGTTAAATTCTCTCTCTAAAAAGATAAATGATAACAAACGATCACAAAAGACTATAACAATAGGCTATTGAATGACATAATAGCAGCCAGTGATCACTGGAGCGTAAAATGGCAAATTGTTGTTTTAAGCTTTCTTGTGTCTAACTATAAATTACTATATATTATATATTAGCTGTAAAAATGTTTTACCGTGGTTTACCCGATAAAAAAATAGATACTCGGGCCATTGCATGGTGGGTTCGAATAGCTACAGCCTAACTAAAAGTTGCGTAAATTGTAGGCACTATTTAAATAAAAGGTATTAATAATAACTGGCCATTACTGTAAAGAAGAGCATCCCATTTCAGCAGTGGCGTCGCTACAGGGGGGCAAGGGGGGGCAATTGCCCCCCCTAGGTTAATCCTTGCCCTCCTGCCGAATTTGGAATGCGACTTTAAATCCCGTCTTTTTTTTTAATTTATTTTTTTTAATACGAGAGAGGGTGTGGCCCGCGTAACATCGGCAGCCAAGGCAACCGACCTTACGCGGGCCGCACCTCGAGCCCTGCTACTTACCTGTGGGAGGGTCTTCTGTACTGTATACAGGAAGCGGAAGCCAGCAGAGAACGCAGAGGGAGGCCGCGCCCCCTGCTGAAGTCTGTGAGCGGCATCGAGGAGCTGCAGTGCAGGTAAGGGGGTGGGGAGGGTGTTTGAATAAGTCTGAGTGTAAGTGCTGGAACCTAGGCATGATGGGACTGTGATTGCTGCTAGCAATCACACTCCTATCATGCCAAGTCAGCCAGTACATGCTGGGGGGGGCAGCTAGCTAGGTTTCAGCATGTACTGGCTAACAGCAATCGCAGCCCCATCATGCCTAGGTTCCAGGATTTACTGGTTGGATGTGTAAGTGCTGGAACCTGGGCATAATGGGAGTTTGATTGCTGTTATTGATGCTGCCAGCACTATGGGGTCTGCACATCACTTACAGCTACCTTGTACCAGCATGTAGTGGCTGACTTGGCATGATAGGAATGTGATTGCTAACAGCTATCACAGCAATCACAGTCCCATCATGCCTAGGTTACAGGATTTACTGGTTGGATGTGTAAGTGCTGGAACCTAGGCATGATGGGAGTTTGATTGCTGTTAGCAATCACACTCCTATCATTCCAAGTCAGCCAGTACATGCTGAAACCTAGCTAGCTGCCCCCCTTGTGTATTGATGCTGCCAGCAGTATGGGGTCTGCACATTTACTGGTTGGATGTGTAAGTGCTGGAACCTAGGCATGATGGGACTTTGATTGCTGTTAGCAATCACACTCCTATCATGCCAAGTCAGCCAGTACAAGCTGAAACCTAGCTAGCTGCCCCCTTGTGTATTGATGCTGCCAGCAGTTTGGGGTCTGTACCAGCATGTAGTGGCTGACTTTGCATGATAGGAGTGTGATTGCTAACAGCAATCACAGTCCCATCATGCCTAGGTTCCAGCATTTACTGGATGGATGTGTAAGTGCTGGAACCTAGGCATGATGGGACTTTGATTACTGTTAGCAATCACACTCCTATCATGCCAAGTCAGCTAGTACAAGCTGAAACCTAGCTAGCTGCCCCCCTTGTGTACTGGCTGAACTGGCATGATAGGAGTGTGATTGCTAACAGCAATCACAGCAAGCACAGTCCCATCATGCCTAGGTACCAGCATTTACTTGTTGCCTGGGTATGATAGGAGTGTGTTTGCTGTGTGGGCAGTGTGGACGCAACCTGTGATCTATGCCTGTAATTTAGGGGGTTTTAAATATACCTTTTAATGACGTGTTTTTATATGAATTCCAGTTGATCTATACTTGCAAAGCTGGGTTTTTGCGTTATTCTGTAGAGCCATATCTATATATTTCCATACATGTGTACCTGCAAATACAGGGTTAATATGTCTTATTCAGTTAATTAATACCTGCAATGCTGTTTCCATGTATTTATTTGATCTATACCTGCAATGCTACGTTTCATATACTATTATTGTATACCTGCAAATACAGGATTTGTATGTCTGATTCTGTTTATTTGATATATACCTTCAGTGCTGAGATCACAAGTTGATCTATACATGTAAAGCTTGGTTTGTGTGTTAATGTGTTGATCTATACCTGCTATCGGCAACTGGGGCTAATATTAATATATATATGGGTAGCAGGGGCATCAATACACAAGGGGCAGTGTGAAAAATCCATCCTGATGTAGATGTCTGTGACATAGATTGTGTCCTGCTGTTTGTGTGTTTTTGGTTATCAGTGTAGCAGAGCCTGTCCTTGGGTGTGTATAGGTGTTGGTGTGGCAGAGCCTGTCCTGATCTGTGTGTTCAGTTGTCAGTGTGGCAGAGCCTGTCCTAGGGTGTGTGTTTGGGTGTCAGTGTGTCAGAACCTGTCCTGGTGTGTGTGTCTGTGTGACAGAGCCTGTCCTGGTGTGTGTGTGTTTTGTTCTCGGTGTGGCAGAGCCTGTCCTGATGTGTGTGTCTGGGTGTCGGTGTGACAGAGCCTGTGTTGGAATGTGTGCCCTCCTGAAGTTGTAGTGACTTCAGGGGACAAAACGTTCAAAATGACAAAACGTTCAAGGCCCTGAAATCATTTAGTGGAAAAGTTATTTATTGTTATAATATTTATTTCAAGGATTAGTCGCACTCAATTGTGGCTTCAGGCTTCCCCTGTTGAATGACCAAGTATTATTTTAGCCCAATAACAAAAGTATAATTCCATAGCACATTACTTTTGTAAATTATGAATGCCCCCCCAGTTTGACTGTGGTATCTTGTGTGCCCCCCCTATATATTGTTTCTAGAGTCGCCACTGCCTTTAGTTATCTTAATATATGGAATCTCAAGGCTTATCCCCTTCACCTTAGCTTTATATTCGCATAACATTAACGAAGAATAATATGTAACAGATTTGACAAGCAAAGTGTCTGTTTTGAGGAGTTGCTCTTTTTTGCATGGTATCTCACCATTCGAGGATCTCTTGAGGCTCCACTTGAAGTGTAAAGATGAGTCCAGACGTGGACCTCCTTGCTCACATGTGCCTAGAGGGATACAATCTAAATCCTGCTTATAAGCCATGAAGGCAAATATGTACCTTCGGGGGTTCTCTCAGGCAGAACAAGTTTACCATGCGTTTCTTGCTGTTCTCGCTGAGTTGCTCTCCAACCTTTTTTGCATAATGAAGTTTTACTACACCGAGGGAAGTGGAACAGCCACCAAAAGTGGTAGACAGAGACCAAGAAAGGTTTGAGGTTTTTGATGTAGTTAAAATCCGCGGACCAGGTGGGCAGTTATGTCCCTTCACATGACGTATTTCTGTGTTTTTAATTCAGGCTACCAGTGACCTGATTTTTTTTCTTAAATGAGAAATTTGAAATTGTGAATTACCTATTTTAACACCGACAAATAGCCTTTACCAATGTCAGAAAATGACTTTGTATCAAAAAAACTTCTTTATATGTAGGTTCCATGCCATCAAACAGATGAGATATAGTATTCTATTCTTTTAATTTATGTTTTATAAATGTAATAAATATTTTCATTATTAAGGAAACATGTGAAGAAATGTAATCAATTATTTTGTCTGGGATGCAGTTAAACAACCTTGTGAAAGTTTACTTTATTATCTCTACTATAATACGCTGGCATAAACATTTTGTTTAATGCTACAACTGATGACTGGGCTTCAAATGCTTCAAAATCTACGATCCTCATCCCCCAAGACCACTGATGGCTCTGATTGCAGTGCAGTAGAGCCAATTGTGTCAATGTAGAGATGGGCAAACCCACCACATCTACATGTGCCCTCAACAACAGAAGGGGAGACAGCTTTTTAGCCCACATTCAGACATATATCTGGACTTCCCCCTTCCTGATCAGCCAGACATGGCCAGTCATTGGTCCTAAAACCTGATTTTAGGTTTCAACATCAATTTAGCTCAGATAGTTCAAGGACAGCGTGTAAGTGGAATGGCCATCTACCATCACATATAATGCGAGGAAAATGACTCGCTACAACATGACCTCGAATATAAGATGAGGGTTATTTTTCAGAGCCTTTGCTCTGAAAAAACCTTGTCTTATATTCGAGCAAATACGGTATAAATAGGCCGTTTGTGCCTTATACCATCTCCTTGTACAGTTTCAGGTGTCAGTCCAGTGCAAAGAATTCCTTCCATCTTTCTTTCCTTTGCCTCTATATCCACTTGTAGGGATCCATGTATAAAGTAGATATAAAGGCAAAGGTGATAATTGTTAACCTTATTTACATGCGCCTACCCAGAATCCCTTGTGGTTGTGGCAGAACCACGAGATTTCTGAGGGAAAAACATTCTGGCTTGTCCGGTGTCTGTAGATGAGTATTTAATATTACTTCTACTACTCCGTTATTATGTATCCCTTCATGATTGTCTAAGGGTTTTTTAGGATATCCTAATCATGATTCAGATACTTGAATCCAAAAACAGCATTTGGGGTTGTATATAAAAAGCAATTCTGATACAAAGTTGTAAAAGTGCCACATGTGCAATCACAAAAGGACTGTTGTATTTCCACTTTCTCTGGGGATATCTTCACATGTCAAAGTACTAAGATAACTCAATGAATAAAGGGGGTAAGTGGCAGCAGGTTTACCTGCGATGCATGTCGAGAAACAAGTCAGAATGTAAGCGAGACCACAAGGTAACACTTATGATTTGTAACTTCATCAGGAGCTGGACAGCAGGAATGTACAGTATCTGCTGTGTGTATCTATAGATCCACAAAATCCACTTACAGTGACCTCATTAACCCTTTATATTGCTTCCATATTCCTTGTGTCCAATCTTCAAAAACACCCAACTGTGCAGGTTGCCAGCATTTCCTGTAACAAACACAGATGAATGCCATTAAAACAGGTGGGTCTGACAGACTTAATAAATCGCTGATTCCACCTCCTGTGAGAAGATTGTGAAAATGTGTGCTGTTGGGTCTAAGTATGAAGTCTGGGATTTGGGATCCTTCCAGATGCCGGCCACAATTGAATCTGCCGCCAGAAAAGAACCGTTGGACCCATCTAGTCTACTTATTTTTACTGCTTTGAAAGCCTCCACACTTGTTTGGCCATTGGTCTTGTCTTATATTGACTATGTCCATGTGCCTCTTCCGTGCATTTATTAATTCCCTCCCTGGTTAGAATTAACAATATAATTCTTTAACCTCCTGCCTTGGCTCTGACGTCAGTTTTATCTACATAGTCAATATCTCAAACCAACACCCAAAGACAAAACAAGAAAAGGCAAAGTGAATGTTGTATTATCCTTTATTACCTACTTATACATTACTTAAAAGGATGTTATTACTTTAAAGGGATGTTTGCACCATGGGGGACACTTTTGAAACATATTCTTGCCAAACTCGAAAAAAAATTTGGTCTACTTCAGACAAAACATTTTTAACTCAACCGTGTACAGGGTCATAACAATCTATCATTGTCGATACTGCAACTTATAGAAAACAAACAGCTATTTAATGTTTAAATGATAATTTTTGAAAGAACCTTTAAAGAATTGGGTGCGCTAATGGGTCCTGGGAGGACGACAAAGAGAAGAACAGGAAAAAATGAAACATAACATAATTAGTTGTTTCAGTAACTCTCAGACTAACAGGAAAATGTCATAAAGACTTTATATTTATATAAATTACGAATGACCTTAAATTATGAGCAATCACGTATATTACATTCTTTATCCCAAAAAACGTTTGCACAGCACCTGTGTCGATCTGCTGTTGATTATTTTTGTGAATTTAGGATGCCCCATTGTTTGGCATTTGGAAAAGTCTACATGTCACCCGGCACACGTTTCAAGAAAACAATTTTAGGAAAGACATACCCTGTCTATAATTATTGACTCCCAGCCAACGTACAATCAAGGTATGCGGATTACGACCCTTTCCTCTGGGAGATGAAATATGCGGCTATTAACGCGACAGGAAGACACTTAAAATGAGGTGGAACAGATGCTGTGCTCAGCATTCCTGAAATATGGAAATGATATGAAATTAGCCGGGAAATCCTTTCGATAAGAAAAATTCTCACCTGTACTGCGCTGTAGATAACGCACGTGGTCTGAGTGAAATCCGTATATCATATGTTTCCTCTGTGCTGACGGACAGATGTTCTTAATGTTATTCTGGCTAAAAGAATGCAGGCAAATGAATGGCAAACTATGGAATAATTTGTGTGCTCCGTTGCAAAATAATTGTCTGCTCTCTGTTATTAAAGATTTTTACATACACATATAATATGTTTGGCACGCTGATGTCAGAAAAAAAGATAATTTCCTCCATTTTTTCCCCTTGTTTTAAGACCTCACGGCATAAATGGTCCTTGACCATGTCTACTGTTAAAATTCCCGCGTAACTTGTACCGG
Organism: Spea multiplicata; assembly: GCA_009364415.1. Taxonomy (NCBI): domain Eukaryota; kingdom Metazoa; phylum Chordata; class Amphibia; order Anura; family Pelobatidae; genus Spea; species Spea multiplicata. Next base: position 37,777 of record VKOC01016933.1, read on the forward strand.
AAAATAAATATTTTGACTGAATAGAGATTTAAACGCATATCTCTTTATGGAATACTCAGTTACCCTTTATCACTTGGTATTTTAAAGTCAGGCTACTGTTTTGATTCACCTGGTTCTTCAATGGATAAGAAAACCAGCCATTGTCTAGCAATGTGGGGACTGTGCCAGCTTAACAATAATTGGCGATATATATATATATAGAAAAGACTTCAAATTGTATCTGTTCAGTTCAGATTGTAAGTTAATTGAACACTTTTTGTGTTGGACAGGTCTTCGGGATAAACATGATGTTGGAGGAACTGTAACAGTTTAGAGTTCCTAAACAGAGCCGATAGGAATTAGTAGATCGGATTTTATTACGCTCAGGAATGCATTTGTTACACTTTTTTTAAAAAAACTGTTCCATCCCTAAACTTGCATGCTTTAAATAAATAGGGAATTTTTCCAGGGTTTCATTTGATTGACTTTGGTATCATAAAATATTTTTTTTACCCCTTATTTAGGATTGACCCTTTCATCTGGGTCAATCCTAAATAACTTCTTGGGCTGGTTGAATTTCACTGACTCAATATTGTTTTCCAAACCTGTATAACTATGTAACAACATTTTGGATGTTTTGGTAATCAATTTTATGTCGCGGTAGGACCTCGCCAGAAGATTGAACAAGATCCTTTTAGCAGTTGGGGAAAGGAAACTTTCCACTATTTCTACATGTTGGATTGATTGAGAGGGACTGCTACCACAGCCCAATGTTAGATCGTGCCATATATTGCCGTCTCTTCATGATGCAGCACGGCCAGCATGGACACCTGGACTTGTAGAGATTGTGATAGCCCAGGCTTATGGCTTGGAGTTTGGGGCTGTATCCTCTAATGTGTGGTGGCAGTCCTAATACTCACTGGTGGACGTGATGGAATGGGGCTGCCCTCACACGGTGGTACCAGCGGCAAAAACATTCATTTGGAGAAGGTCAGTTCGTAGTAGTGTTCCTTTCATAGAATTAATTTTAATACGTACAATGTGTTGGCATGGACCTCTTATTGTATGTATTATGAATAAATACTGTAGCCATTATTATCCACATTTTGTGTCGCAGTGGTTATGGGCATGAATGTATCAAGTGAGTTTTGGAGGAGCACGGCCTTAAGGCGGAAGAGAAGCTGAGGATCCTACTAGTGAAGAACCCTAACAAACTTAAAAGGTCCAATGTTAAGTTAAAAAAAAGGTACAAATTATATATGTAGACACCCAAACTCACCCTCAAACATAAAGGAATACATACATACCCGCACATCGACATAAGGAATATACCAGGCGACTGGATTTTTAGAATTAACGCTAGCTTTGCCATTACTTCTTAATGAAACAGCTGCGTGTGTCTAATCTACGGCTCCCCCCTTCCATTCTTTGTGGGACCATTTCGGATTAGGAAAACCCTTAGGATTTATTACGTTTATTGTTGAGGTTGAGGATTAGGAATCGGATGCTCTGGTATTACTGTCTGACACTTCAATTCTGGGGTCCGTTTTTCCTTCAGTCCGACCTTATTTAATCCCTGGGCCGATATAATCATCTGGTGTTTTGTATAACGTGGTGCGAAAGGGGGCATTAAAGAAACATTATCTGTTAACCAAGAAGCGATTACTACATCTCATATTCCTACAAATTAATGCTGTGGACATGGATTTATCACAGTACTTGACCATTTTTTATTAAGTGTGCTTTAACCAATATATTTACATTCTTATTTATATCCGTATATAATAATGTCTTATTATCTTTCTTCAACTGTGTCAAATTGCACGTAAATTTATGTATTTATGCGATTATTACAGGAATAAATAGGCACTATATATAAAAGTATCTCTGCCGTGATAAAATATCACAATTATGGCGGAATTAGTGTCTATAACTAAAAACCCTTCTCTGGTTTATTTTCTATCACTAGTCCTGTAGAAAAGATCCCCTGTATCAATCTACCTGAAAGCTGAAGCGGTTACAGCAGGGGACACACTGCTTGTGGTTGGAAGCAGGTATGTAACTAAAAAACATGGAGCCCTGGTGCAAAAATTCTGCTGGGCCCCTGACTTCACCAACATGTCCCACAGTGCAACCTTTGCCCCTAAACAGCTTACCGGTACCATCTTTTCCCCTGAAACAGGTTGTCAGTGCCCCCAAACAGTCTGCCTGTGACATTTTTTGCCCCCAAAGAGCCTGCCTGTGCCTTTACTTATACCACTTACCTGCAGGGGTGTTCTGTCTCTCTTCCTCCATGCTATGTGCAGGAAGGGAATGTGATGTTACTTCGTACACGCTGGATTTGAAATGTTTCTCCAGCTGGGCAACGACATTGGGAGTAATTTGAGATACGGTATCACAGCTGTGGTGAACTGTTTCAGGTTTTTTTTTAATAAGGTAACACAACTTATGTTTAGGTACAATTTTTCCTATAAGGGTATTCTGTTATAATTTATATTAGAGGAATTGCAGACAAATATATAGATGAAAAGGGTTTTTGTGAACTGACCCATTTGTTGCCTCACCATCTGTCCCCTTATGCAAATTAAAAATCCTCTATCATAGCGTCTGTGTTGGAATAGCATGGTGATATTACAAAGGATAAGATACTTAAACAATGATCGCTATTATTTATTCAGTCAGCAGGGACTTTTTACAGCTCATTTTATAACGCTTCAAGAACCCTAGAATAATTCACAGATACCCCGGACTCTTTGCGAACTCCTTTGGACATCAAGACCCTGGTTCTCTTTTGCAGTTAATCACAATGTGCAGATTCTTCCCGTTGTTACTACAAACCCCACAAATCGTCATTTAGCTACAGAATACCTTATTTGTTTTTACTTTCATCATTCTTGATTTATCATTAAAGGATTTTCACCATATACCCTTTTATGAATATTAAGGAACTCTTCTTAGAAAGCTGAAGAAAGCATTGAGCGTGGACCCTAAATTAGTACGTGGCGTATCTTTAAATTCCATATTTAAACATAAAAAAAAATGTCTTGAGAAAAAGCTGGAAGGTGGGCGATTGTCTGCTTGAATATTTTTCTGACTGATTTGATGTAATTAAATAAATGTAATAATCCTTTGGCGACCTTTTATCAGCCTGGGAATATTTGTTCACGCACATTTCAGGCCGATTGAGGTTACTTGCAGTTCAGTTACCGAAAAACCATATCATGACTCAAGTTACACAACAAAGTAGCAATGGATTCTGATTCAGGCCACAACGCAGATATAAAAAGGGCCTCCAGATCTACCACTTAAAGAAAACATAGAACCCTATCAATATTTTATCTCAATATAGAACTTAGTGAAACTTGGCTTGTTATTTAACAAAAATGAGTCAATGATTGTTACAGTTAGGCACTCATTTACTGTCCGTGCATTGATAGTGGTGGCAAGTCATGGCAAAAATACAATATATTTACATTTTAGCTTTAAGCTTCCTTATAATGTATTGTGTAGTTTTCTGTCCTTTACACAACATTCTACTGCGGAGGAATGAAAACTACAAGATGATAATTGTTCATGCGCATGACTACTTCCTGACATGAGATGGATGTGAAGGATTTCAAGAACATGAATGTCAAGGCGACAGCTTTTCTCGTCTGATTATGGTTATACAAATATTTATTAAAACCCGGGTTATATATGGCACACATTAAGTACATAGTATACAGGTTCTTGGGCCTATACGGTTTACTCATTAATGACATATAATCACATCCTATCAACTATCCGTTTGGAAGAGCCAACCTAAAAATGATTCCAAAGACAAGGGAAGGGTTAAAATTTCATAATGTGTCCTCCGTTCGTCTTCAAGTCTTTGACAAGTGCAGTCTGAAAGTATTCTGTGGAACCAGATAAACCAGGATGAATAAGAATTCTAGTAATACTTTATTTCTCGATAAGCATGAGTACTTCATTCTATAACCAGTTTCAATGCTGCAGTACTGGTTTCTGAATCAGGTATGGATTCTTTTATTACCATCAACACATTAATAAAGGTTTCTTTTAATGCAGACAAAAATATATTTTTTATTGATCTTGCACAATGCATTGGGAAAAGCACCAAGATGTGGTCCATATGTCCCAGCAGGGCTATACTAAAGCAATGTATGGAATCTGAACATAGTTTTCGTACACGTTTCAGAGCACCGGAACTGGTTTCAGGTTACAAAGTACAGTAGTAGAGACATTTGTAGCCAGCTTCTTTATTCTTTTCATCACATTTAGATGCAATGACAAAAGACATGACTCCAAATAACCTCCAGATTAATCTCTCTAGGAGATGCTGCCGAAGAGGAAATACCTTTTCATTATCTAATTATCCCAGAGCTCCCAACGTAAAGGAAGAATCAAACACTACACCGTATTGGCGACGCTAATTCCCTTCAAGAGAGTAATGTACTCATCTGTCAGCAATTACAGTGACATTTACTGATAAAAACCAATCGCGGAAACATTAAACAACCCTTCGAGTACATACTCGTTTCCATTCTTCCGATTGGGTGATACACGAGCCCCCGTTAGAACACTTTGTGCTAAAAAGTTCCTAAACAAAAAAGCCATTTACCCCTCCTTATCATAACAGATCCATTCTGCGTAAAAAGAACAGAAGAGTTTGTGTTAAAGTGTGTTAATTGTCATTTCTAATTCCTTTCACAGTGATCTCCAGTCACAAAGAATTTGACAGATATATAATGAATGGATATTGTTGATTGTCTAATTGCGAGAAAAAAAACCAACATTGTTTGTTCGTTTTTTTTTTTTAAAGGAATTTATAGCCAGAGACTCAGACATAAAAACATAGAATTTGAAGGCAGATAAGAGCAATTTGGACAATCCTACTCAGATCATAATCTTGTCAGATGCCAAATGCCTAGCCCAGGGGTAGGCAATCTTCGGCTCTCCTGATCTTGTGGACTACATCTCCCATAATGCTCTTACAGTCATAACGCTGGCAAAGCATCAAGGGAAATGTAGTTCACAACATCTGGAGAGCAGAACATTGCCTACCCCTGCTCTAGCCTAACATAGTTTCTACCACCCCTGATGGGAGGCTGTTCCATTTATTCACACCCTCTCAGTAAAGTAAAACTGCCTTAGGTTATATCTTAAACGCTGACCCTTTAGTTTTTGACTATGACCTAATGTTCTAAATATCTTTAAGTAATTAAATGGTCACATCTCCTCTTTCTCTTCTGTCCTTCAAGCTTTACATATTGAGTTACCGTAGTCTTTCTTAATATTTTTTATCCGGCAAACCAACATCCATCTTGGTAGCCCCCTCCTGAACTCTCTCCAAAAAAATCAATATCCTACTAGATATGAGGTCTCCAGAACTGTACAGAATACTCCTGGTGAGGTCTGAGCAGAGATCTGGAACGTGGCGGAGCCTCCTCCTTCTACCTGCTACTAACACCTCTCGCTATACATCCCAGGCGCTCTAGAACCAGTCTTAGGTTCTCACATACTATATGTTCATACATGTTGTAAAGTGTTGGATCCTTGTTAAGACTATTGAACCAGTGCTTTCTAGATATTGTACCATTCTTAGAACGGAAGACCCAAATTGAATGTTTTTTTTCCTAAGAGAAAAAGGAAGAGAACAGTGGATTTTGTTACAAAGGACCAGTAGTATTTTTTTACTGTTGGGACAACAATTGTTATCATAATTTAGGGGTTATAAGAGTCTGCTCGATCCGGGACAGAAGCCAACATGGAAGCATTTATTTATAGTGGTACCGTGCCAGATTAAGAGAAAGGGAGTATTTCATTTAGGAATCCTGCCAGTGTGGGTCCTGTTTAAATCAGGAATAGCGCTAGGGAACTTGTGTAAACTCGGGTTTGTGGTAAGTTAAATATTTGCGTTTATGAGCACCCACAATGAAGCAATATGAACCTGAAGTGTTATTTTAAGAACAAACAGAAGGAATAAGATGTTTGTGGTTAGTCAGTGTAATAAAAGGTAATTTTAATGTACTGCTTAAAATAAGACCAACAATTAGGGGGATATGAGATCCAAAATCTTTTTAGGTAGCATTGGGTGCTACAACACCTGACCGCAAGGCTCCAGAATAAGTCACGTCGTCCAACCAAGTTTTCCAGCTGTAGTTTTGCAAAAGAGATCATTAACAGATTGTGGGAAATTACGGTTTTAAAAATGGCAGATTTATGTTTTTATTAGGTTTCTTCCCTTTTAAAAAAAATAATTCACAAAAATACCTCTAAGAACCGAAGAAAATGTAAGACTAAAGAATATTTCCTTAAAAATATTTGTGTAATTCTAATGTTAAAACGAATGTAATGATGAATACTTACATTGATAGTCTAGCCTCAGCGAAAGAAATGTTCTTCTTTAAGATCATGCCGATCCGTGCCTATTAGGAACGTTAGTGAGAGCGGCACCGGCCCAATTACTGATGGCCAGTCCAAGTTGGATATAAGGCTGTTACTGTATTTTATCCATGTGGGGCCGCTCAGATCTTATACTGTATAGTAAATACACTCTAAAAAGGGAAACTTTATTTTCTTGACAAATTATGAAAATTGAAAATATGAAATTGAATATATTTGCATTTTCTTCTTTGATGCTCCATGATTTCCAAGCCATTCCACACTCAGCATTCCTGTAATACCTTCCAAACTTGGTCTCATCGAAATGCGTTTAGGTGCCTCCTTGACTGCCTTCTCAAAGTAAATATGAAAACAATTTTTGGAAGACGTTCAATCTTGAAATTCTCTTAAGTACGAGCAGATGTCACGTCATTTAACTGCTTCAGCATTTGGAAGAGCTTGAAGTGTTAGGGAACGCAACGTGTTGGAGGCCGAGCATGCGGTCGGAGGAATGTTTAAACATTTTAGGATGTTGTACGCTGTCAGGCACATTAAACTTTTGTATGCTTTCCCCTGGCATATTTCAATGTGTTAATGTGTAAAACGTTAGTAATGCCAAAACTAGTTTTTCCAATAAAAATGGAGATCAGGCATGTTCAACAGTTTGGGACCAGGAATATATGTGATCACAACCCCCCATAAAATGTATCTGGCAAACATATCAAACCACTATAAAATACTGGTAATGGTGTCTTTCTGAACTATATTAAAACTAAAGCTAGTCACAGCTGTGTAATCATGGAGGTGGGAAAAAATATTCTAGTACATTTCCCATGAACAGCTCACACCAGAGGTGTAACAATCACGGTCACAGGGGTCGCAACTGCGACGGCTCCTTAAAAAGCAGCAAGCTGCGGGTAGCACCTGCGATCAGATGATGACACTCTTCTTGCACGCTATCTGATCCAGCATGCAGTAAGTCACAGAACCTCAATTTGCTGTGATGTGATTTGTGATGTTTGGAGGCTAAGATGGCACAGGCAAGTAGTTTGGGGCTAAGATGGCACAGGCAAGTAGTTTGGGGGCTAAGATGGCACAGGCAAGCAGTTTGGGGCTAAGATGGCTGTGGCGAGCTGTTTTGAGGACAAAGATGGCTGTGGCAAGCTGGGGGCAAAGATGGAACAGACAGGCTGTTTGGTGGACTAACACGGCACAGACAAGCTGTTTGGAGGCTGAAATGGCACAGATAAGCTGTTTGGGGACAAAGTGTTTGGTGGCATGCCCATGGCCCACACCTTGGGAATTTCCAGCACAGGATAAATGGCTTTATTTCAGTCATGCTCTATATTACGCATACCATGGGATAAATATATGTGACGCTCCTCTGAGACCATACTCTTTTCTTTCCAGTTCCTGCAGATGCTGACGAGAAACAGAACGCACACCGCAAATAGTTGTTTGTTTTTGTATATTTATACATCTGCTGTCTACAGGAAAATGCAACTTAATTAAGCATCAGTAACAATGGCGGAAGCAAACCAGGTTTCTGAGTTGTTTTTCCTCCTTTTCAAACACAATTGATGTGTTTACCTGTTTTGTATTTTGTAAACATGTATATCATTTAACTCTTTTTAGGTGTCAGGGTCAGGTGATCGTCCATCTGGAAGGTGAATGAATAACACTTGTAGGGTTTTTTTATTTTTCTTTTTTTATGAAAAGTATTTTGAATACATTATAAAATAAAAAAAATGTTTTTTTTAAGTTGAAAGCCAGAGAATTGAGATCAAAAGTGAAATAAACAAGGAACTTTGTCTAATTACCAATACTATTTTATGCAATCCATTACTGTACCTGATTCTCTTGTGAACAGACACTTGTGTTAAAATTTGGTGTAGAAACTTCACTCCGTTTGATTCTAAAGTGGTCTATGTTTTTAAAGATTAGACTAATCTGAATTCTGATCTCATGAGCTGTCTGATGAGCCGTCTTGTTCTTGCATGATTTGACAGGGACTACTGGGGATCACTGAAGGCTTTGAGTTAAGAATGCACTAGTCAATATAACCCGATGAAAAATATCCTCCCATTGGAATCCTCTTAATAGACATGACCTAGATCATTATTTAGCTTCACCAAACTCCAAGAGCTAAGGGTTCAAATCTCCAGTGAACCCCTGCCTCTCCTTCACAAGCCCTGCGCAATGCATATTTCAATGGGAAAAGATATCTCAGTAACTTAACTATACATTATAAAGGGTGTGCCAGTGTCTTCCGGATGAAGTAGGTCATTGGGGTCAGACCATCATAATTTAAGTCAAAGAGTAGAAACCACAGCTCTCCTTGAACGTCTCTAAATCACCATTTAGTGAATAGAACCCTGTGTGTTAATTTTCCCCACTAACCGGGGTAGATTAGCTGTAGCTTATGTAGGCCTTCTGAAGGGACCTTCAAGGAACATTCATTTGAAGTTGCTGTTCAACTTAGAGGCCATTTGCAGACTGTGAGTCAAAAGGGCATCCAAGGTCACTCCGAGCTTCCCCATGTGCTATGATAAGCGCCCAATGAAGTCAAACTTGATCAGACGTGTTTATAAATAGTTAATGTTCACGGCGGTAATGTCGATGAAATGTTTAAAACTGTTTAGATTGTAATTTGAATGGTTTTGGCTTCGGTTTTGGCTGTACTTATCTAATAAACCCTTGTAATGAGTTTCTTGCTGTTGGCGAAACATGCTTCTACTTGTATTCAATATCAAATAGTGCTATTATAGCACAAGTGCTTAACCTGTTAATGAATCCGCTCCAATTCTGGACTCCACCACTTATATGATGTTATTTTTAAAATATATTGTTTATATAAAAAAATATCTCCTTTATGTGAAAATAATTCTGGTTCAAAAAATCCATTTGGAAATTATTTAAATTTCCATTGGAAGTTCTTTTTTAAGTAATGTATGAATTCATTCAGCGTAGAGATTATATTTTATCAGTTATCAGTGAAGTAGATGGCTAATTGTACTTGTTAGATCTGTTAGTAATGGGATGAGTAAATAAGTGATGAGTTGTGGTGGCCCCTGGGTAACGTCATAATGAAACGCATAGGACATTACTTGGTAGAGCCTCTGGCTATAGACACAAAGTTATCTGGATCTGCTATACTTTACAGAGGACACTATTTTAGATGCCAAGCCTGTGTATAGCATCGGTCAGAAATCTTCTTTGTTCTCTTGTAGTACCGAAAAGTGTTTTTAACTAATAGATCCGGCATTTGTGTAGATTGTAAGCAGGACCCTTTTTACCTAATGTATCGGAGTCTGCCAATTCTAGTTTTGTCAAACCCTTTGAATATATGTATACAGCAGAAATGGTTGCCCTTATCTAAAACAAATAATAATAATAAAGATGATAATAATAATTAATAATAATGGGACGTGAGGCATCCAAATAATGAGCCTGGAATATTTTATTACAAACACCTTATAAACGGGCTTATGGTGTGTGTGGAAACAAAATATATAGATTATGTGTATGCCTTTTGTTGCCAATTTAAATCCTCCAGTACATTTTGGAATATCTACATTTACTGTTTTGGGTGTTAACCTTTGTATTTTTCGCTTGAAGAGATTTCTCAGTCTGGGAATTATACGATTGCTAATAAAAGCAGCAAAGCTCTATATTCAAGCAAGCTATTCTGAAAAATGCCACTGAAGAATAAACCATGTATTATCTTAGTGAAATCAATGATGCCACCATACTTTCTCTAAGATAGCAGACACTTTAACCGTTACTTCTGCCAGTATTTCATGGGAAACATTTATAATTGAATGTTGTATGTAAGGCCAGGCTGGCACATAAAGGATAAACCTGAATGGTTAGTGGGTTGCACGTTGCAGTAATGGAGTTAGGAGGTGAGGGGTCTTTGGATGGAGTTAGGTGGTTTATTAAGGCACTGGTTTTCCTCCTTTTTTGTGCGTTTACTTATCCGACCCCTCACCCCTCTTTTATTTGTCTTCTACTTTAGGTAACAAGTGTGTAGTATGTTATGGGGGCACTGGGGGGTCACCCTAGTCAGCAGCCAGCTTGGTCTCCAGTCTGAAGGACTCCGTATGTGCTTACACCCTGGGTGGTGTCCTACGCCAGCATGTAATTTCAATGGGCAACATCCCATGAATATCTACATGTCTACATTCATTTACAGTTATGGCTGTCATCAGGTTTACTAAACACATTGGCCTTTCAAAACCCACTCTTGCCACCCTGAGCCAGGGAACACAGGACCTGACAGTACCTGGCCGTGACTTTATTAAGTATTACCCTTATTCAGCTGTCTTTGGTTGTTTTGATTTCTAATGATTTTACCTTGTTAATTTATCAAGAACAGGTATTTTTTAGCTGGAGAATTTTCATTCATTACCACAATCCTTGGTTCCTTTTCCATTGTATAACTGACAGACCCATGTTTTTTTACAGCCCTTATACATCTGGTATTTGTAAAAGTGTCCAGGGCATCCTTGCATGGCTTCATTTACTAAGTACATACATCCTTTCTATTGGCATTTTATCAACGTGACTTGGTCCTGCAGAAACATGTACTTAACGTCTTATATTATTGACCGGGAATTCTGAGCTTCCACAATGGAACAAAATATATAAAACAAGAAGTGTGTTAAAAAGCAGTTTCTGGAGCAGAAGTTGAATTTAAATCCACAATAACCCACTGATCTATGAATTATTTGACAGGTCATTGCTTTCTTCTACAAAAAGAATTCCTGTCCTGCAGGAAGTAACTGCAACTTAAAATATCTCAATTTCAGTGAAATTAGGTAAGAGAAATTAAGGACCACTTTTATGAAAGCAGGACTATTATTTAGCGCATGCATTTTTATGCACACCTTATTTTTTTATTTTAGCTAGTTTTAAAATGTATTATAATTTATTGATTGGTTGGTTTATTGGTGAAGGTAGGGGCAAAATCCTAAATAAATATTCATTTTTGTTAAACGTTTCCAACAATCCTGTTCCAAAATCCTCAGCGTTTTTTTTTTTCTTAGACTCAACATTATATTTTAAGAAATCTTTACACTGCCTAAGAATTTATATTTTAAGTTTGAAAACACTTTTGGGAAACAGCAATTTATAATAATGTTTTTTTTTAAAAAAACAATATTTTTGTAAAAGAAAAATTAACACGGTCTCAAAACGATCCTTACCCTTTTTTCTTTTGGGTTCTTGTGTTCTTTTTTATATTCCCTAAAAAAAACATATAATTTCTTTAAAAAAAACAGCAAAATAACAAAAACACCTGTTTTTCATAGTTTGGGAAGGATTAAATATCTGACAAATATTGACAAATATTAACAATATTAACATATTGACAAATAGTTTAACTTATCTATACTATTTATTTATACAAGCAATTGCCAGTTTATTCAAAAGTATTTTTTTGGCATTGCTCATTAAAATCTAATTAAATAGTTCGGTTATTTTTTCCACACGTGCACAAACACAAAGTGTGATTGTGCAAGAGGTGCTACACAACACAAAGTTTGTATGAGATATTTCCACATCCTGTAAACACTTTACTTTATAATGACCCAAAAACATGACCTTACAAACCCTTCCTCTACGAGGGACACAGATGTAGGCTGTAAGAAATGTGTGCATGCCTTCTTCTAGATGACCTCGTATCATAATTTAAGACAATATGACATATTCATGTCATGGTTTGTGTGGGCAGGACATACACTTGAGGGATTAGATGTTCTTTGGTTAACCCTTGCCCTTCCCCCACTCCGTATGTTGGATGCGCCAGATTGTAGATCGGCCCAATGGATTAAAAAGCAAGAGTTTATGTAAAGAGAGTTCTTTGATTTACATAAAACACAATTTAGGTCTGAGTTCACGCATTAAAAATAAACTTTTGCTTAACCCTTTCAGTGTCAGATCCATTATTCATTGTTTCCACCCTCTGCGAGGTTATGTTCATCATTGTCAAATCACATGCTTTTGGTCCCTCCTTCCCCATCAGCTTGCCATTTGCTTGGACTGATTCAACTTGTATTCCCACATGTTTAGCACTTTGCACTTTTTTGTGTTTTTTTTGTGTTCTCTTTAAAACCTTTTTCATACAGATTTTGACACGGCTTGTTCTTCACTAGAAATGCTGCAATGGAGCTGGGCCCTTGAACATTCACTTTTTGGTGGGTGGGTGAGGTTGGACTTTCAGCCACCACCTTCCCTTGAAGACTTTAGTGGTTCTCCACTTAGGAACGGGATCAAGAGGATTTGGCTATGAATTGAAGAAATGGGCCGAATATCCCCAGTGAGCAAGATTAAGGACCTGCTTTCCATTGCGGCCTTTCTTTGGCACTTGGATCACTGGCCCTCTTCTTCACACAACAAATGTAAGGACAACACCTTGGACTTCAGATAAAAAGGGAAAATATCTTTCATCAGCATTATCTTTAAACATTCTATGTCTATGACCATATTTGCCATACTGGAAAAGGAGAATTTGCACATATACACGCCTGTATCATGCATACTGAGGGTAAGCATGTTTGTCTGGCTTCAGTGATACAGGAAGAATAAGAAAAATGGCTGGAAGCATGGCAGCTGCGGTTTAAAGTTGATAAATGTAAAATAATGCTCTTGGGATGTAAAAATTACAAGGCACAATATAGCTTTGGGGGCACTGTTCGGCCAGGGCAACAAACGAGAGAGACTTGGGAGTAATTATTTCTGAGGGCTTAAAGTTAAGTGGGTAATGCAATAAAGTGTCGGAAAAAACAAGCAGGATGCTGGGTAGACTTGTCCAAAATGGACCAAAAAATATAAAAATTCACTCACCCGTTGAGCAATTTTCAAGAATAAAAAGGTTACTAAAGACTTTCAGGTACTGGGTCAGGAAGGGGACACTGAGTGCATTTAGAACAGCCAGGCTCCGTTTGCTTATCAATCATCTGAAAAAAAACATGATTTTCTTCTCTCTTTCAGCAATTAAAAGTTAAAATTAAAGCCACATGAGGTTAGTAGATTTCATAATTATGTTAGTTTTTTTTGTCAGCGCCACAGAAAATTATTATGTGTTTAATCACAAAGTAAAACACTAATCGCAGAGGGACACAATTTTATTTCGGTGCGTTTTTCCCTCTCAGTTTATGAACCACAAAAATACATCTAAATGCCACATTTTTAAATACTTAATGAGATTTTCTTAGCGAGGCCAGGTCTTAATAGTTACCTTTTAAATTATTTTCTTAATTTAGTATGTAAGACCCTCCTTATTACCTATGCTGAATCTCAGTTTTCTCCATCTTGATGCCCCCTATCTGGAGAACTCTACTCCGTCACCTAGTTTGTCTGTATGGTAGAGCTGAGTCCACAATGGTTCCCAGCGTGTGAGTTCATAACATGGTCAACCGAACTCTGTACTTTACTATAAAGTTAACATTCAAACTGGCAGGAATTCCGGTTAAATCGACCTCCGTGGAGATTGCTATTTCTCATTGCTTATTCATTTTCTTTGATATGCGTTATGTTTGATAAAAATGTAGGTTATGATGTTCTCTGGAGAAGAAGACTCCACAGATTGAGAAGGCGCTACTAAATCACTCATGTAATCTTTTATATGAGTTCTACTGGGGATATTGCCATAAAACCAAGGAATATTTCCTCACCTGCTCTACTGTATTATTGTTTGAGATTCCAAAGTCTGACATCATACCTCTGCTCACTGACACCACGGGTCCTTTTTATATAAAATATGGAATGCAGGCGGATGGGAACCCCATGGGCCGGCCCAATACATAGGGATTCCAATGTTAAAAATCAGTGTATTGTACTAGTATCTGAAAACAATAACGCTAAATACTCACACTATACATTTCTTCTACATTTCTAATTAGATTTATGCTATTATGTCAGAATACATTTGTTGTGAATGAGGCAAAACTCAAGCTATTACCAGTGTAGCCATTGGTTGTACAAATAACATCCTTCATTAAAAAGCTGATTGAGTTCCATTGTTTAATTATTCATTCTTATAATCTGAGCTATTGTTATGATGTATCAGGGAAACAATGAGCACTGGGAACTGTACAGCACCGGCTGTTGAGTGAATGAGCTGATCTCTTTACCCGTTCACTCATGTTAATGCATTCCACCCCCACCCAAGGAATTGCATGGTTCCCAACCGAGAGGTAAATACTGATGTAATACATTTGCTGCTTGCATTTCTCTAAATAGCCCCAAATTTTAACCAGTGCCATGTTCCTTTCTGTTTGGAGTTGGGATTTAATTACTACTTTGAATTATAATGTAACTACATGATGACTCCAAGTTTCTGATGTCATGTTCTTACCAGGTGTCGAAACAAAGAAACAGAATTTACCGGCGGATTAGACCCACTCGGCCCATCTAGTCTGTCTGTTTTTCCTAATGTGAAGACCTTAATCAGGCTTGTCTTAGATTCAGAATAGCCCTATGCCTGTCCCATCCGTGTTTAAATGCGCTCAATGTATCACGCTCTACCACCGAGTAAATCGCCGGTATATAAATAAATGATGATAAACATGGTGCATGAAAACATAAACACAATCGATGCAAAACACTGAAGATCTAAGCCAAAATATAATAGGAATGACATATAAATCTATCGCAGTATAAAATGATTAGAACTGGAGAAAGCTTTTGTTGAAGTCCACATGCTAATTGTGTCTGCTTGTGATCCAGGACTGTTTTAGCAGATGTTGAAGGCCACTTCAAGGGCAGTTTGCTGGGGTAAGAAATTATTCTTACCATGAATTCTGGTTCCAACTTAGATCTAGATCTAGCAATCCACATATCTAGCTTAAACCTAGTCTGCACTGGGAAATTTTGTCCTAAAAGAAATACACCAGATTGATACCTCAGCCACATGTCCTCACCCAAAAAATGTTCTTTTTCCCCAAAACTCAGGCTCTGTTTCTTGCACGGTTACACTATCCTACTAAATAATGTTAAAAACGTACAAAATCATGGATGCATAAAGACACGCATACACGCATATATACATCTTAATATAATCTTTGTGTGTTGAGGATCATTGTAAATGCTATGGGTTCTGGATTTTAGGGCACCTTAATTCCTTAGCTCATCGGTCTTTAGGATGCTGGTTTAATAAATGTTCCACTTTTGGTGAACATGGAATTGGGTTTTCGATACCTATTTGACTATTTTGGCCTTGGGAGAACATGAAGAAGTTGAAGATCTTAAGGACCACTTTACCCTTTTTTATACATGAATAAAGTAGTAAAGTATTTTTATTAAAAAAAAAATATATACCTGACTAAATGGTTGACCCTAAAGTGGAAAGGGCTTAAATGATTGATCTAATAATCTTTACTATGACCTAGCATCGCAGTGACCCCGTAATGTGACAGGGCCCTAAAGTATTTCCTGCCCTAATCATGATTGTCATATACAATAGGTTTTTCCTTGCACGCCGTGTCTACTTGCGCATTAACACATGGAGTGCGATGATAGATGTGCAAAATTAAAAGAAGGATTGGTTTGAATTCCCTGCCCCACATCTGGAAATTGAGCTGTTGTTTAGAGGTTGACTGAAAATAAATGAGAAGAGTGTTTGACCAAATGGACTCCAAAAAAAGTCCTGTAACAAAAAAAAGAGTATTCAAAGAAGGGCCACAATAATGGCATTGGAAATAACCAAACATTTCAGGAAAAACTTCAGGACTGTAACATAATTGCTTACTTTGGAACACAGAATAGGCAAAAAATTGATATTATTAGGATTTTACATTAAAAATTTACTCTAACGAGGGATTAGAGGAGGAGTTGTGGGATGACAGATTTAGAACACTATCTTTGCATAAAGGTTAGTCACAGGACAACATATCATGGGTATAAATACTGCCGATGAGTAATAATTATTTTTATCGTTTATTTATATAACCCCAACAATTTACTCAGAGCTTTTTCCAGTACATACACATTCAAAGAGTCTGACAAAACTAGAACTGATAGACGAAGACGAACTGATACATTAGATGACCCTGCTTGCAAGCTTTGAAAACAATTGGAGAATGCAAATGACTATAAAGAGCATACGAGATTATAATCTAGGCTCCTATTTTTTTATCTATTTTCTAATTTTGTAATAAATAAATAAAAATAACATAAAAATTGAAAGAACAGTTGAATATAAAACAAATATCATGAACATGAGAATGTCTCTATTCACAACAAAAGTCAAAATCAAACAAAATTCCTTCTATTTGAGCTTTTTTAGGGGGTTATTTCACTGGTTTTTGTGAATAGAACTCTTTTTATTGACGTAAATATTTTTCAATTTAAAAGTTCAATTTTATTTCATACTTAAGATTCTGTCATGCCATAAAATGCTTATCCCACTCTGTAGTATATGATTAAACTGTAAGCTTTTTCAGTTTCTATGGCAACAACCATCAGTGGCTGTTTTTGTGTTACATGGCTAGTGTTCCTGGGGAAAAAATATGAATGAGACAAAATTACATTTGTGGTTTAATTCAGCAGAGTAGATGGAACATCAGCTTCATCCCTTCTTTAACTATGTCTGGGCAAATGCTTGTTATGTTTCGGTCTCCCCGGGAAGCTCCGGACTTCTTCAGGCCCTTTCTCTTTTTACCTAGGGGCATTACAGCTGCCATCTAGTGGTAACACGTGGAATAGCGGTGTCATCTGCTTCAGAAACTAGACGGGGGGGGGGATTAGATTCAGAAGATGACTATTAACAGAGGAGGAAAATGATGGAATGCTTCAGAAACTACATGCTTACAAAACATAATGAAATATCGGCCTGTTGCCGTCTCGCTCTATGAGTTATGCCGTAGACATCCAAAGCACAGATTGTAATTTCTCTTCGGTTGCAGATTGTAAGAATAACATTGACCACTTCCTTTTTGTTGGGTAATAGAAAGTGGCCTTTTCACGGCACTTTGTGGTTTTGATTATATATGGAACAGCAAGTTGTCTGAAGTGTGAACCAAAAACCTGGCTGTGTGTAAAAGCTGGGGAATGTCTGAAAGTAAATGAGTAAAAGCCTCTTCGTAAGAACATTGAATATAATCCAAAACAACAATCTTTTTATTATGATTTTATTATTGATTGTTTTATGCACATTTTTTTTACTTTAATGTCTATATTTTAGATGCATATCCATAATATGTAATGTTTTTTTTTTCTTAGTTTAGGGAAATAGCGTAGTGAATTATTCTGAATTATGAGTGCGTTTAGTACATCAGTTCTTCAATTCTTTACGAAATTGGTTAGAAGCCAGATATTGTACGGGTATTGTACACAAGCAATTACTGGGAATTCATGGCAATAATAAAGATTTTATGGCAATATAATTAGGTTTGTGTGATTAAATAAGCTAATTTGAAGAGCTACAAGATTTCACTACTACATGATGCAGGATTATATAAAAAAAAGTGATGGCGGCGCACTGTTTGAAATGTGGTCCTATCACCATAGCAACCAGTAGAATGCTCATGCAGATTAGACCTTTCCGCTGTCAGTTACTATGGTAAGAAGATCACTTTAAAAAAAGTTGCACCAAAATCACATATTATATCACTTTTTAATTTTTTTTTAATTATAATTAGCTGACATTGAATAAAAAATGATATCATTCAGGTTTAGGAATGGTAGCGACGTCCGAGTGCTGACATCATTTTCCTAATACTGAGATAACAGAGAGGTGAGACATGCATTTCCTGAACACTGAATCAACTCTATTGCTCAAGGGTTTTATTTCTAGTTTAAACTCTATAACCCCCGCTCATCTTAAATGTCTGGTTTATATTCCCTGTGTAATACCTGCTATAAAACTCTCTATTGGAAACAAGGTCATGCTTGACAGCCATATTTTACTTCAAGGAATAGTAAATATTTTAAATGCGTATCTCTCAACTTCTACCCCCGGCGATTTATCCCGGACGCCGGGGAATAAAAATCCCGCTGTCCCGGGGAGCTCTGCTTCTGTCCCGAAAAGCTGATCAGAGATAGAGCTAGTTGGGAGAACGGGATAAAGTGGCAAAAAACAGGACAGTCGGGAGGCATGCAAATGTAGTATCCTTTTTATCATCAATGTAAGCTATAGGTGTGGGGTATCTGTACATTATAAGACGGATCACCATAATTTAGACATTCGTTGGGGTGTATCTTATGCTGGACCGACCACTATCCACAGAACCAGTTTGGGCTTTTCACAATTATATAATTGGCGTGTTTGGTTAATGTGAATTCCCCTACCACAAGCCACTTTCCCCAGCGCGGCTTCGCCAAAACTTACACTCTGCCTGTATTTAAGTATATGTATCATTTTATTGCCATATCACTTCCAAAAATACTTTATCCAAGCATATATTAAGAATGGTGCTAAAAGGTTTTATATGTAGGAATTCTTCATTAAAAAGCAGAGTACGCACCCTAAATATAGGGGAGAAAATATGTCTTTTTAACCTTAAAACACATTTAATATGCGTCCAACAGGCACTATATAATTTTTGTAGAATTTGTTTAAACAATAAAAACACACATACTATGTAATTCAGATAACCAAACTCCTCTGTATGTATCAATGTGTTCATTGTTCTATTACTATGAAATAAGCCACAAACAATACAACATGTGGGCTACTTGTTAAGATGTTATATTGTGTGACCTAGCCGTTTGTAGTTTTGTCTATAGCTGTTGTCGGTACTCACAGAGTATTTTAATTTGTATTCTTCATTAGCGGGGCTATCAGGGACAGTAAGCTGTCCCCTTTAGAAGAAAGTCTTGGTTGCTATCTTATCTGTCTGATAACACAATTACAATCAGTCTACGGACTGTTAAATAATAGGATCTATCTGTTAAAAGAAAGAAAATCCTGTTGACCGGAAACCTCGAGCGATGTTGCAGAACATGACCTGCCTGCTACAATGTACATTTTACGCTTAGCAATCATCCGCAAGACAAGACGCGAATCCGTAACACTCGCGGGTCTTCAATGGTTCGCCCAGGGATTGTTTGTTTGGAATTACCATCCAGATTGACATTACGAGATGTGATTTTCTATTTGAAGTGAAAAAAGACAGGTTAAGAGAATTGACCTTGGCACAGCTCAAGCTGTTACGTGGTCAAGAACCCTACTGAGTCTTCCACTCAATGAAGGGTATCTATGAACTGGAAACCAGCGTACTGTTTTATAAAAACATGTAAAATCGCTTCAAACTGGATAAACAAGGATCCTGTTATTAGGGTCACGAGGTCCTGAGTTGTAAATAACTGAAGCATGTATGTGGCATGCATTTTTTTTCTCTCTAAGTAATTACTCTTTTTCTAATTCTCTGCTACTTATTTTATCATTCTATTCAATTATTAACATGAAAAAAAATCTATTATTTTACCACCTAAAAGAATTCTTACTCATTCTGCGCCCACCCACTTTCACTGCGTAAATTGTTGGCGCTATATAAATAAAAGATAATAATAATAATAAATTGTGGCACAATTGATTTTTCAAAAGTTAGATTTTCTGTTCTGAAAACATTCCGGGACTTTTCATTTATCTGTTCATTTTAATTAAATTGTGATCGATGGAGCAGGAAATTATACAAAAATAAATATTCGTAATCAATTTAAGTGATTTTTTCCCCATCAACCTGCGGTGTACAGTATTTATTACTTAAATCATGTATTATTTCATTTTTAAAGATGTCAAGCTAATAGATTGTAACCCTCTTGGGCAAGGAGATAACAATAGTTATTGAAAGGACACAACCATCATATCCACTCTACTGCATGTGATAACTGTGTGGTCCCTTTAACTTTCCGTGTGGTCCCTGTTGCACATCCATGGGGGGATTCTACAGAATTCCCCCATATGCATTTGCCCCCCCAAGCTATTTGCCATGCGAATTAATGGTCTACTTAAGTAAGCTCCCTCGATGGCTCGACAAATGTTTTGTGGGGGTCTAATGATACACCCGTGTGCATGCAGGGAAAGCGCACCTATTGATTTTAAGCAGCAAATCAGTGGCATAAATCATTGGAACTGAGTAGAGATGGCGCTCCATAAGAAAAGTGCTTTATCATATTTTTTTAACCCTTTAAAGAATGCATAAAAAAGTACTCACAAAGTATTTTAACGCATTCTTCTTTAGTGAGACATTAAAATATCCCTTTAATACTGCAGCTATGCCTAAATAATTAGTACCTACAAAAAACTTTATGCAGAAATAAAAAATATAAAAATGTTGTAATGCGTACTATCTTGGCACCACTTTAGAAGGTTTTGTTACTTTCTCGAAAATGTTCAGTTTCATGGACAAAAAAATTGCAATGAAAAGTCCCAATTGCGCTTCTGATACAATGCAGAAGCAAAAAAATAAGCCCGAAGGTAATTAGAAATAATATGATTTTTATGCCATTAACTCAGAGAGTCCTCTGAGTTAGCCAAGCCTGATTTGCGAGAATTCATGATAATGGGAAGTGTAAGTGGATTTATTTATGACACGCGGTGCTTGGACAGCGGGAGTGGAAGGGTCTAGGAGTGCGTACAATCCACTTGGCCACCGTCCTTCCATTGATAGCTGTATGTGTCAGATAAGACAGGAAACTCCAATCAGATAAACCCTCGGTTTAAGTGTAGTTACTTTTTCTCTATAGTCACCAGGAGCAAATATTCTTGACTGATAAGAAGGAAAGGCCAGCTTCCGTTTTAAAGACAGACACTTTTAAAACTCATATCAGTAAACCTACCTTGACAACAATCTTCTTAACCTTCCTGCTTCCTGTACGCATTAAGTTCATCGCCTTGTATTCGTTTACCCATGCGCAACAAGAGGTTGTCTGAGGGTGATTGGCATAGTAGTGCTAAAAAAAATTGGATGAACTCAGAAAGGTAGATCAGAAAAATAATTAAGTATACTTTTCGAGGTCCCCATACCTCAATATCTATAGGGTAGCCTTTGGGTTTTAAAATTTCAACTAAGCTACTGTTGTCCTATCCCAAGAAGGACTAGGTAGTTGTCTAGTGCCAAAAGTCCTGGAATCAGATGTTTGCGTCAGTGGGGTAAGCATCCAAACAACAGGTAGAGGAGTAAAAATAATGTCAATGTTAATCTTTAATGGTTCTGGCCATGCCCTACCCAGTTCAACCCAGTCCCACCCTGTCACATCTTACCCATATCTGTTATCTTTTTCCTTTTTTCATGGTTGGGGATTGCCGTTAACCTCCAACGGGTGGTACATCAACCAGGTCCATCTGAGTGATATGGAGAATTTAAAAAAATGCATTATTATTTTATTTGTCTATAGTTCAAGTCCTATGCAACAAGGAACACAATTTTTGCAGTATTATAATTAAACATAGCTGTTCTACCAAATTATTCAATTTTTTAAAAATAACATCTAGAAACCAATCGTGTGCTAACAGTATTATTCTTTCTCAAAGTTGGTCAAAAAGCCATATGTTCAATCTACAAAGCAAGGTTAGAACCTGTGATATGCCTTTTGACCTCACTGTTTGGACAGAGACAGCCTGATGAAGTTCGTGAGTATGTAAACCCTACCACAAGTCAATTGATTCTGGCAAATGTCCATTCCTTTACTCCCAAGGTAGAAAACCCTTTGAGTAGCGTCCACACAACCCGGTTGCCATGTTCACCCTAAGTGCCATGTTTGAGGCAGTGTTGGCCTGATTTTGTGACAGTTAGCTTGCTGGCTCACACATGGCTGTAAGCCGATCCACAAAACCAGAATCTGGGTTAACCATCTGTGTCAGGACCCCAGGGTTCTGGACTATTTGGCTTTAAGGGCAACACAAGAATCTGACCCAAGAGCTGCTCAGATGAATGTTTTATACTACTATAAGTACTGTAGCAAGGCAATTATGTTGCATGCCAAACGGTTTCTTCCGTGAAAATAATTCTAGCCAACAATAACAATCATTTGCCTGTGCCATAATAAAACAATAATAAATAGCAACAAAGCCTTTGGCTGGAAAGTAGGTTGGAGCCAGATTTTTCCCTTAGGCCTCCAGCTGTAACAACCCTAATCAATAAAGGTAACAAAAAAAACAAGGAATATATGCAAGATGATGGAGTGTATGTATATTTGTATGATGTGACAATTTCATGAAGAAGTCTGAATTTATTACATCATCTAAAACGATGCTGAGGACAGTGAGTATTCAGGTTTGTAAATTCAGACTCTGTCCCATAGAAAACAAGAACGACTTTTCAAGGCTATAGCCAGGGTCTCAAACTTCATCCTAGGGGACCATAATCCTGGCAGGGTTTTTTGGGGTTATCTCTGGTAAACGTGTCATTAAAGAATTAAAGTTTTGAACCACTGGTTAATGGAAATGCTGCTATCCCTGGTGTCCGACCGAAATTCACATTTCCTTTCCCTGCATTCAGATGTTCAGTAGCATGAGAAGAAATGACAGCAGAATTATCTTCCAGAATCTGTCTTTTCTTATGAAAGCTCGGACATGTCACCCCGGGAAGTATTCAAGAGCCAGACTAAACACTGGGAAGACTTCAGGTTCTGATGCCCTTAGGGTCAGGCATTCTTTAAAGTGATACGCACTGTTACCCGGCAATTGGAACGTGGTAACGGCAATGTTAATTATGCCAACCCAGCCGCTATGGATCACTAACTCATTTGGGGTTCAAAGCTGTTGTATCATTTAGTTTATAATTTACCAGCCCAACATACATGCGAACTGGCTGTAACTCCTTAACGTTCTATCAAAAAATACAACTGCAGTAAATTCCAACTTTTTATGTCAGTGAAGTTTTTTCTTCCAGTTATTATTATTATTATTTTACAGATGTTAAGTAATGTTTTAAAAGTATATTTCATTTTTCAGCCCTAGTCTACCAGTTCAACACTGCATTTAATGAGTGTGGACATACATATTTTTAAGCAAACAGATCCAAATAATACCGATATCAGATCTTTCACATACCAATGGCTAGGTGATACCGACTGTTAAAGCAACATGCTATGGGATTTCATTGATATGTCTTTACCTATTAATAGATCCTTCATTTCCACATCTGAATCTGTACACGGTTTATAAATACCCCATGTCGTTAGTCTGTTGCGTTTATAAGCGTTAAATTGGACCGTAAGATGATCCTGTAAGAAAGCTGACTTAGGTTATCCTTGTCTGTTGATTTTATGATTTAGCATTTCCTTGCCGTTAACCTCCAATGGGTGGTACATCTACCAGGTCCATCTGATGAAAAACAAATATACTGGCCGTCATTGAGTGATATGGAGAATTGAATAAATTGCATTATTATTTTATTGAATTATGTCTTTCTGTTGATAGAAGCCATGATATGCTAGAGGTCAGCCACAGTGGCAAAAGGTGAAATTCCATTCAGCCAATGCATTCCTTCTAGGTCAAAGCGCAACTCTAGTTTTCATCATTACTTAGCTGGCATTAGATCTGGATAGAGTTTGATCATTTTTGCACTTTCTTTGGCTGACGACAAATTAAACCTTGCTCCCTTCGTTCCTTAGTCACTGATCTTACTTCCTTAGTTGCTGATCCAAGTCTCGATTTTCTCATAAGATGCTCTTCCTTACAGACAAACTATTACATGCTCTAAACCAAGAATGATATTCAGACATGTCAATGCCTTAAAAATAGAACCTTTCCATCTGTTCCTGTATCAATAAGGCCTAAAAATGTCACAATGTTTCATCATCTGACCATAGCCTTCCAAGAAACCGTTAAAGGGCAACTTTGAGATGATTATAGAGTTATTCCTGGGCATAATTTTGGCATCCATCCCTACTTAAATTGTTTGTCACATTATACAAGTTTTAATCAGCAGAGTAGATCACCTTTAAAGTGTCCCATGCCACAAACAAGCGTATATATGTTTAACCAAATCTAAAATTATGGAGGGTATAAATTAGTTCCTCTACAATAATTGACCAATATTTAAATTAGTTGAAAGTCTATCATAATTTGTATAGTAAAATAAAACACAGCCTGGTGGCATAATTCTGCTTCTTGTTGTGTGTAGAAACCAAGAGTAATTTAGTAATTTTTATGTATGGCACGGTGAATGTAAAGTGATGCTATGAAAAGGTTTAAGTGAGTCCATTGGAAACACAAGATCTATGAAAATAATATTAATTGTAGCAATGGCGGACTGGAACAGTAAAGCCGGCCTTGGCACTTCCTACTTGATTAGGTCTGGCGAGAGGAAAGGTACGTTGGGAATCACTGGTGCTTTTGTCGGGTGTGTGGTCCACTGTGGGTCTGGATTGTAGAAAAATGTGTTAATGATTATTACATTATTATTAATACATTATTATTATTATAATTGTTATTATTATTATTATTAATACATTCCAAACCATACATTGACAACTTTAGTCAAGCAGATGTGTGCGCAGTAACCAATCACAACGTTTTACCAAAAGTTGAAGTGTCTGATTTCTAAGACTCAGCAAAAAGTTGTTTTACTATTATTTACTCCATTTTACATTCTTATAATAGTTGTTCCTAGGTCTAGAAGAGTTGTCCTCATCACTTCTAATAATGAATTGTGTGTCATTTCCAAGGTCACGGGAAGCTTCCTTCCAATGAACCATGCTAAGTCTATGCGTATCCAGGCCGCTTCTCTCTAATCGCCATATTATAGCCCAGAGGTGAGAGTAAGCATCTTTTATGACCAGGACAAGGTACAAAACTGTATTAAATGGGTCCAGGATTCGCATCATGACTGATGGCCGACTTACTATTCTTAATACAAAAGACTCATAGACTTCAGCCGTGATTATTTTTGTTATGTCAGGATTACTATGTTGAGTAATTAATAATATGGGGATGTTTATGAAATAGATAAATATACTCTTCCCAAGAATACAAACCAAGACTGCAGGGGACGTTAGCAATCAGTGTGCAGTATATGTATCGAAATGGGTCATAATTCCTGTAAAAAGCCATTATGATGTCTTTATTTAATGTGTACATCCTTTCAATCAATGCTGTGTTTGGACAATTAATGCTGCAACATGTGTTATTTATTAATTCAGAGCGGCGTTTAAGCTGATGTGTACCATTGCACATGCTGACATTAATCAGAGTCATTTCCATTAAAACATAATTAGATGGTTTGCAGACATAAAAAACATTTCAGATGATAGAAATACTTTCTTTGATTACGCCATAATAAAATCAGAGAACATGAACAAACTTGACAAAGATACAACTAATTGCATTCATTTCAGTTCCCATATAGTACATATTATTGTTTAACAACTGTTTCTTTACATGCAAGATTTGCTATAAAGATAAAATTATACCAGAGCCGGAAATTAAGCAGGTTACTAAATTTTCCCATTATTTTGACATGAAAGTTTCAAGTGATATTAGATATTTAGATGAATGCAGAAAAATAAAAAATGTAGTTACTATAAGATTTTGGGACCGCAGAGGTCTCTTTTTCAGCCGGGAATTTCCAAGAAAGGATGAGTTACCATTGCATGTTTAATAAAAAAAAATAAAACATATCCCAAGATCCTTATTAACTGAGCTCTGGAAGAACCGCCCCGTACCCTTCCGTCTTTGAGGCATGGTAGCCAACATATGTCATGGCGCAGACAATAACCTAGAAATTTGAAATAGAATTTCAAATATGGTGGCGTGCTGCTGCTTTAAAGAGCTTGGGAGCGATCAACCGCTTGAATGCCTCAATATTAGTGCATCTCAGCAAGAAAAACATTTGGATTGTTCTCCTGAGCAATTACAGGCGCCATATTGGAAGGCAGCCTGCCTTTACCAATATGTCGGCATCCTGACCCTCCTGAGACCTCTGAGCTCCCTCTGCAGGCTAAAGACCCCTGTAATGTCGCCATGGTATCATTAGGGGAACCAGTAAAAAAAAAAGCCAATGAAATGTAAAAAAAAAAAAAATATATAAATCTCTTTAAAAAATGCTTAACTAGGTGCCCCTCCTGCTAGAAATATAGATTAATAAAAAACCTTTTCTTGCCCCCAAAGTGCAAGATAAGAAAAAAGTGTAGAATGAAAGGGGGCATGCGCTATACGCTACTTGTACTTATTGCCCTATAACTTTGCCAAAAAACAAACAAAAATGCAGGTGGTATATCTAAACTCAGGGCAAATGTTAGAATCTGCTGTGTGAGAACTATTATTGTTGCAGATGTTATGATGTCTCTTTACCTTAAGTAAATATATTTATTTATGTATTTATTTTTTACAGAGTATTCTAAACATATTTTTGGTCTCAAATGTTTATTTAAAACCTTTGCGCTAACTGTCTGCGTACCATGTTGATCCACTTAGTAGAAATTACTTTTTATTGATTTAAACTTTGGTTTTTTAGCAGTAGCAGTCTATAATTCACGAACGCCGATAGGGGTTTAGTCGGGGGGGGATCACATGCATTTTCTACCACCAAGCTTCATATGTGGTCATGGTAGACGAATGAGTATCAATGGGTTTTACCCATGTAACTTGTGGTTTCAAGCCCACAGCAGCAGCTGATGTTTTAAGCACATGTATGGTTAACCCTTTGTATGCGCCGTATGTTGTAAGCAAAAGAAATAAATAACAAAAAATGTATCAGTGCTAAGAAAGAGATAGAAGAGTACAGAAGTAGTGGAAACGTAGGTAAAAGTATTAGAAGAAAGCTGTGTACTTAAGCATAGACAAGATCTACAGCAACAAAAGGGGACACATAAAACCAGTCCTTCCCAAAAGTGAAATGTTTTACCAGCTCACGACTTGACAAAGACCAGCTGTTTGTGGCGTTTGGAATCCGTTCTTGTATTTCATAAAAGAAATGCAACTTTTAACCCTTTAACCCCTAAAAGCCATTTTTATGAGGTGATTTGTATGTGGTCCTTAATGACCAGACTCGGCTTTGATTGTCTTATGAGATATCACATGCGGATAGGACGGTATTCGAAGCTGTCATTTCCAAAGACCTAAACGTGATTTGTGAGTTATACGATGATGCTAAGTATGCCTTCAAAGAGCAAAGACTCAGTCTCAACGCACGACAACAAGATGAGTAATGTTTCCTTCTGATGACAGAATCATATAGTCAATCAGTCCAAGCCGTTTAAAATTAAGTAGCACGGAAGATGTGGCATTAAGTGACAGATCCAAGATTCAATCATTTAGGTTTATTATAAGTCAGGTTATATAAAGAGCGATACTTACAGATATTCTATAAAGGACATACCATGGTGGATTCATTATTCCCCGCAGGGAACCTCGACAATAAAACCCGGGAATGTATTTAGTTTACCGCACGTAAAGGGTAAAGACAAATGAGCCACTGAAAGAGTATCTGTGGTCATGTTTTATATCTGCTTCCTGTAGCGTTGGCTATAAGGTAACTTGTCTTCTTAAAAGTCAACATCAAAATGTTCACTTTTATCTTCCTTCTGGTATAAGTCAATGAAAACAGAGTTGAAATGTTAAGTTCTCCAGAAATGGCAGCGTTCCTCCAACACAGCACTTATCTCAAAGGCCTATCCCGCCATAAAGATTTGTATGTAGCACAAAGTCATTTGTACATTTAAAATTGACACAATCGGTATACAATATTATTTGAACCATCTGTGTAAAGTGCACTAACAAGGAATAGTAATAGGTCTTGTAAGGAGAGAGATGCTTTTTCACCAAGGCATTGCTTTGAAGCTCAAATTAAACTTGACGCACTCTTATTCTACACGCATAAAAAATACATTTTTCCAAACCGGGATTTATCCATCGGAGATAAATGAGAGTTGAGTGAATTTATGGATGCAGACGTTTTGAATAATTCAGGGTCATAAGTCAACACGCTGGTTTTAGTCATGTTTTACCGGTCGCTTAAAGCAAAATCGACTTTTCTGCTACACTGGTACATTACGTTTCCTTCTAAAAATACAAGAGAGGGACAGCAAAAATGATAATAAAAAGAGGGCCCTTCAAGGAGCATTTAGTTTACAAAGCAAATGTAAAAAATAGATATATTTAATATATAAAAAAGCGGTTAATAACGCTGACTCTGTAGGCCTTAATAATCTGGGAAAATGTTCCCTAGAGAACAATGTTTTGTGTCCCTACTTATTTTGTGTTTACGGCAGAATTAGCCCTGTTCTACGCTGATAAATCACCTCCTTTATGGTAAATGTCCTGGTTTTGTCATAATGCCCTTATTAATAAATGGACGGGGTCAGGATGATGTCTTATTGATACTGAGGATGAATAAGCCACATTCTTTTTAAATGTCTTTTAATTATGGATAAACATAAAACAGGTTATTGTGAACTTTCCATGTGAAACCCTGAGGTCGAGCCATGGTATTGTTGGTGTGAAGTCAACTGATGTCGGCCATTGTGTTCTGCATCACCAAACCATGAAAACCAGGTCAGTCAGTGTCAAAACGCTTGGATTTAAAGGGATAAAGAAATACAGTTGTTTGCCCTTATTTTTCATTAACATAATGGCTCATAGTAGTAAAATCACAAGGATTTGTCAGAATACAACCTTAACTCCATGACAATAGTGCAGGAAAAACCCAAAAATGTTTGCTGACCTCACTCTAACCTTATCGACAAGGGATTTCTTTCAAGAATAGATTTCTCCAAATATTCCATCTTTCCATGGTTTCTTCTCTAATGTAACCCTTTATGTCAAATGGATGCTTAAAAGAACAAAACACGTTTCCTTCCAGTTCTTAACCTTTTGACTCTCGGATGGCATTTTATTTGAAGATGTTTAGGGCAGACCTATCATCAAGAAACAAGGCCCCAAAGCAGCAGATGACTGGATAACCGATTGTTCCCAAGTAGACCATCCATGGGAGAATGACCCCTTCCAGTTCACAACTTTAGTGGAACAGCCTCCCAGCAGAAGCATTAGACATGCACGGGATAGACATATGGCTCCTGAATCCAAGGCGAGACCAACGAGTAATTTAGGTTTGAGTCTTTATATCAGGAAAAATGGGCAGACTAGACGGGCCGAACGGTTCTTATCTGTCATCGGATTCTAATTTTTTTAATTTTTAAGATTAAATAACTTTTTAATTGGAACATTAATTATAAATGCTGTTTTATAAAAGTTACTGTAAAGGAATTGTTTTTTTTTCTATGTATTTAAATACGAATATGATTATTTGACCAAATGTCTATTTTTTCATTTTTTTTTAAACTATGAATGAATGTAAAATTACTCTGTTATGAAAATGGACGGATGTGGTCATATAGAATTTAGTAGTCGGACGGAGCGTTTTAGAAGCCGGCTTGATTTCTTAAGAAGCCCGGATGTCTTTCTCTGACAGACATAAATCCGAGCCTTTATGTGTATATTACTGTATATCAGAACTAATCGGTGCGAGCGAACATGCTTCGTGTAATAGTGTAACTATACATCAACTGTGGGTCAGTTCACATGGATGTGCACTGATTAAGCACACGTGCAAAAAACTCATCAAGAAATGCATGTGGGGTCCCGGGGGTAATTAGAAGTGTCTGTGGAAAGGAAACTTAATATTGTACTAAAATATCTGGGATATGGAGACTTAATTTAAATGTTACTGCAGGGAATATCTGATAGATTGCCTGTCGATTGGAGTAGGAATTTAGGATTTGCACATATTTAGGTTATTTATTCTTTAATCATTTGACTGAGTAGCATTTAGTTGATCTGGCCTTTTTGGCTATGATCAAGTGCATCCCTGGAGGTAAAGCTTGGTGCTTTGGTGTTAAGGCCAAGCAGCATTCAAGAAGCCCGAGGTACGCTTCGGGGCCCAGAAGAATATTTGGGACCTGGTTTCCACTGTGACTCTTAACACTTTGAACACCCATCTTTTTTTGGGGTGAAATCAAATAAATTCACTAAAATTAGCTATTTCTTCCCCATATTTATCACTGTGCCAGTGCATGCCTCCCAGCTATCTCTCTTTGCACAGGACAGTCCCAATTTTGCCACTCTATCCCGCCAAACGCAACCTGTTTCCCACTTTTCGGGACGAAGGATTAGCTCGGCAGGACTACGATGTCAGGGACATTGGAGAATACATGTTGCCCGTGCACGGTTAGGCAATCTACATCCTAAGCTCCGGCACCCGCATCTCGATTCACGGGGGGTAGAGGTTGGTATACCAGTGCAAGTATAATGCAGCGTTCCTACCTGTGGTAATGTATTAAGACGCGCATTCATTCAATTTCTCTTTTTCTATATTTTTCTATTTCATTTTTATTGAAATGTACTCAGCATGGAATGTTGCCGTTGGAATGCCGAACCGTTATGGACTCCATATTATCCACGTGTGAATAAAAGGAGGTCGATTTTCTCTCTCTCATTGAGAGATACAATAGCAAGCGACCGCTGAGCCAGAGAATCAGGCTTGTGAACTGAAACAAACTATGTGCCCTTCCATTTCCTATCTCTGCTGGGAAGATCACGGATCCCAGTGTGCCACTGGCCTCCCCTTTTGACTGTTCATCTAACAGCTCAAATGGAGGAGGATTTGACTGGAGCCCAGAGTGCCCAAAGTCTGGCAATATGTAGATTGAAATGTTTCATTGCATATATGTTAAATACTGCTATACAGTGGGTTAGCCATGTTAACACTACATATAGGTAGCTTTCTATTCTCACTTGCTTTCATTGCTGTTTTCTTCTTTTAGTTATTGTGGGTATTTAGTTGAATCACTTAAAAGGAATGCGTTACAATGTAGCATATCATTTTCCGTGAACAGAAGGTTTACTAAAAGCATTGACAACAGGTTAACGTCAACCATATAATAAGTATTATTATTATTCATTGATTTATATCGCACCATGATATTCCACAGCAATATACAACATGTAAACAAGACATAACAGGGAATCACATAAAAATTTGGATTTCTAGAAACAAAAGTTAAGCTCAAATGAGAGTCAGGGCTGGAACAGTCTAATTCATGAATCATATTATTAAAAACAGCCATACTTTTGACCGCCATTGAAGGC
This sequence comes from Spea multiplicata, assembly GCA_009364415.1. NCBI lineage: Eukaryota > Metazoa > Chordata > Amphibia > Anura > Pelobatidae > Spea > Spea multiplicata. Next base: position 69,176 of record VKOC01016933.1, read on the forward strand.
ATTAATGAGCAAATGGAAAATATAGGTTTTATTTTTTTATAGAAAAGGTAAAAGAGTGTCCGATAATCCAGGTTCTCAAGGGTTTTTGCAATGAGGTGCGAGAAGCGCATCTGCAGGTGGCTTCAAAAGAATCTTCAAAGTGAAGTGCTGGAGGTCTTGGAGAGGGGATGGTGGGGACTTTCTTTACATTGATGTTACATGTTGGGTTCAACACCACAGCTTTGTTAAACAATATATTTTGGCTTAAAGTCTTTACACACTGGAGAGCAGGGTTGTCTTGGTTTCCCTACCAAAAGTTTAACCAACCATAGAATATTCTTGTTTTTTTTAATTTTGGGAGAAAATGATAAAAAACCATATATTTTTGTGAACCAGACTTATTTTTGAGGCTTCTAACGATTTTTAGGTGAAAAGAGAAAGTGATAAATCCCACAGGTTTAAGTCTGGACTATTAATATTGTTTCACGTAGAAGGAGTCTCTGGCAAGAGGTTAATCTATGTGCTCTCCTGCATATGTGAATTTATTTAAAGAATTTCTAATTTGGGGTTCTTCTCAAGGGGGTCATTCTTCCTGTTATTTTTTGTTTCCCTACAAATATATATCATTCACAGTATTGGTATTGACACCTCCCTTAAGCCGTTCATCCTCGGGGACTAATTTCCTCCATTAGTAAATGTCATAGAAATACCGTTTAAAGCTGAGGTTACGTGCATTGCTACGGCTCTTGTTTCCTGATATGCGAGGGGTTTTGGAATTACTTACAGTCATCTTCCTGCCAGGCTGTGTTTAATCACCATTCCTGCGTCTTCAGCATATATTTTGGGTCACATTTTGAACTCTTTAAATTAAAATATGGGCCGCATACATCCCAATTTGCAATTTCTCAGTTTTCCACAAAATATACCCTAACCAGCTTCCTCATTTATATGAATTTGAAAATTTGAATCGTTTTCTGGGCAATAATTATTCAAGAAGAATCGGAAGGTTTGGTGCACGTGAGGCATACATCTTTAGAAATTTAATAGCACTTATAAGTGTTACATTTGATAATATTTAGAGCATAACTATGGCTAGTAAAACATAAAAAGTGCTAAAAGTTTGAACAAAATCACAACAATTGTAACAAAACTTAAAACATCCTTTTAACCACGTAAAAAAAAGCCACTTCTACATTTTAAGTGTTAACATCCATCTAGTAAAAACATCTATGGTGGATCTGGATTGGTCATTGCTGAAGGGTTGACCACTTTTTGGATGTTTTTTAATAAATTATCACCTTCTTTTGTGAACCTCAGCAAGACATTAATAAATTGTCATTTGATCTCCCTTTGTAAATGTCTAGCTGATGTTCACAAAAGAACTATTGCTCTTCAGTAGGTTTTTTTAAAGGTGATAATTTATTAAAACATCAAAAAAAGTGGTCAACCTTTTAGCAATGAACAATCCGGATCCAAATCCTTGAGCAGCGGCTATTACTACTAACGGCTTCTATGTGATTTTAGTTGATTTACTCTCCCCAGTCCAGAAGTGGAATTTTTGTTTAAAATGATGTGATTTTGTTCAAACTTTTAGCACCCAACATATTATCCATAACTTAGAAAATGTGTATATAGAGAGCGTGCGGATGCCCATGATTAGGAGATAAGGATGTTATGGAAGCCCAAACATCAATTTAGAGACTAAAACTATATAAGTAAAAGAAATGCATTAAGTAGTTTTGTTTGCGTACATTTATTAAAACCAGTTTGCTTTGCTGTCTCTGTAGTCTCAGGATTGTGAGACATCACGTGGTTACCCACCAGGAGGTTCAGTAATGAACCCGGTGACGTCCTGCTGGAGAGGTGTAGGATCAGGGTCCTGAAACAGAAGGAACTTTAGTAAAGTAAATAAAATATTATTGTATGAATGTTCTTTTGAATCTAGCACGTTGGATGTGTTCCCACTAAACTATTGACCTCGAGGAAGAGGCGATGTGAGTTTAGGGTCGCTACACAAATAGGAGCGGTATAGTTTGCAGCTGTCACTCCAGGGTTTTGAGCACACGCCAGGCAGATTTATTATATTGCGTAACAGTCTGATGGAAGTTGATATGTTCCTAGACAGATCATGCTGTAAACATACATCCAGCGCACACGGAAAGATGCACCCTGCAGCCTGACCCCTGTTTTAGGGATACCCCATGCACTCAGTGTGGGGTCCGCACCATTCACGGGAAGTCTGTTTAGCTACCGAATGATTGACTTTTTCTCTATCCGTTGCCAGTGGAAAATTTCCTTGATTCTGCTTGCCACAAATCTATTTATATGTTTTATTGCCTGCCGGGAACAGGTGGCTTATTTCAGGTGGAAAGATTATTTATATTTTAGAATCTAAATCCTGCATATAAATTTATATGGAATATATATTGCTTAAAGACCTGTATTAACCCATGATGGCACCATGTTAATATTGTTTCGCTTCTTATCATGGGCAGGTTTGGACAGGGTTAATCTTGCCTTATAAACTGGCAGCTCTAGGTTAAAAAAAAATGGGAAATCCAAACTTAAATATATACAACGTGGGGTATATGGCCAACAGGCTGCAATCCAACATGTTGCGGAACTACAACTCCCATGATGCGTTTCTCTTGGAGGTACAATCGTTTTGCCAATCCAATCTATGTCTTCCTCCTATTAGGATTAAGATGGGTGAATGGATGGATTATATATGTAGCACGATGATGGTGATGCATATGTATATATATATGTAAACAATGAAATGGTCTATACCAAAAGGGTTAAATACTCACCCCTCCCCCAAATAAATTAGCTCCCAAAAGGAATCTCTTTTCCTTAAATCTCTGGCGTCGGCTCTATATTTCATATGATTTTTCTCACTCATTTGCTATAATTTGTGGTCCGGTTGCAATGCCTCCGAGAGCTCCCCGTCTGCCCCTGGAATGTAAAATGCTACTAAACCCTCACGTAGTTTACTGAAAAGTTTTGCAATATGGCAGATATGTACCGTATATAAATATCCTTTATTTGTCTTAATCAGAAGCAATACTTTCGTGGTGAGGAACTATGAATCAGACAATCAGCAGAGGCAGAGAAAAAAGGCTGAACATTATCCAAATTATAGAGGTCTTGTATGGGAACATTTACACAATATTTAGTTCCAAAATCTTAGCTTCTGATTAAACATAATTAGGGTTTTTTTTACCCTTCATTAAATAAATCAGTTCCAGGTACATTGAGGCTTGAAATGCTGGTCACAACTATGGCCTAGGCAACCACTTACATTCCACCTTAAATGGACAGCAACTCTAACAACTAGGAGACTGAGTGTGATGGGAGTTGTAATTAAAACAAAATAAAAACAGTGGTTTGACCATCTATTCGGCCCTATTCTGAGCCATATGCCTATCCCATGCATGTTGTAATCCCCTCACCTCTACCACTTCTGCAGGGAGGCTGTTCCTTTTATCTACCACCCTCTTGGTAAAGTAAAACTACCTTACATTACATCTAAGCCTCTGATTATCTAGTTTTAGATTATGACTCTCTTGTTGTAACATCTCTCCCCCTCTCTGTCTGTGTAGAAAATCAGCAAAGGCTGATGACTATATAATAAGGCGCACCACTAGTAATAAGATGCCTGGTGTGATGGGAGTTGTGTTTAGCATTAGTTTATCGAGGCTACATATGTGCTTCACATGTTGCTGATCGGCGTACACGCTTCCCTGTAGGATGTTGTAATCTCCTGCAGCAGAGAGTGCCAAAAAGTTCAAATTCAAAGTCCTGTAGAGATAAAACCAAAGTTCACGTTAGCGATTAACAGTCTTCCAAAACAACATATTTTCCTCGAAGGGCAGTCGTCCAGTTTGGAAATATTTAAATGAGCGATAATTCCGAAAATGCACGTATTTTCTGTACAAAACACTACAAGCGTTTGCTGTTAAAGTCGAATGCGTTCCCCTCACCATAGAGGGAACACGGACTCTGAACACTCAGTGACTGAAGGCCCCTCGATCTCCGGGCCAGGCCCCCCCCCCAATTTACTTTAACCCAATAACGACAGGCACACGAAAATTGGATGGAAAAGGCCGCAGCCAAATTTATTTATTAACCAAGTCATTGCCACGCAACCTTAGGCCTGACACCTTGTTGCGTTAACAGGGCAAAGACCAATAAACTGGACACATAAATATTATAAATAACATCAATAAACATAAATAATTAACAAACTAGGAACCACCACACAGGGATGGACATACCAAGATGCCCAAACCTGAACCTGAGGGTCCCACCACCAACTTCCCGCCAAAACTCTCCCCAGAGCATTCACATCCCCTAGATGCCTGGTAAGCTACCCACCCGGCTGTGACAGCATAAATACCCCAACATAACACACATACCCCCACATAATACAATAAATAGGGAGGGAGAGCGGGACAAACAACACAGGGTAAGGGGTCTACAAAATGTCCCCAAACCTCGTGTCACAACCCCTTAAATAACCAGAGTTTCCCCTCAGTGACCCGGAGGAACCCGTAGCGTTCCCAGTTATGCGTATATAACGGCCAAGTGACCTTCTCACACCACCCTTCCTCTACTTTGAGAACTTTGAGAAAATTGCCAGTAACGTCCCTAAATTTTGTAGGTAATTTTGATCTGAGATAACATTCCGCAAAATTCTGATTTGGTTACCAATTCGGAAGAGGAAATAAGCAGACAAATAGCTTCATTGTATGTTAAAAAAAGCCACCTACTGCAAATGCCATGGGAGCAGACATCTCAACTACCTGTTCTCAGGGTATGCATGATTATTCCTCCCCATTAAGTCATCTCCGCCGTGTTGTTGATTAGTTTACGCAGCTCTTTAAGGGAAATAACTTTACAGCAGGAAATTGATTAGATAAAATTAGTTGTGCTAAACTGAGATAAAGATCTCAGGTTCCAAAACATTCATATTGATGAAACAAAAAAGTAAACAGGATCAACGAAAAACCAAAACAAACAAAAAGCCAGGTGTTGTTATAATAAATACATACTATATTTTATATATCTTTTTTATATATATTTTATATATTGTGACACACGATCTATATATTCTTATAAATCGCATATGTTTACTAAGAGGAGGGGTGGAAGCTTTTAAGAAAATTATTTAGTTCAGTTACTTTTACTATTTTTTTGAAATTTATGAGGAAATAAAAAAAATACTGTAATGTTTTTTGGGTTTCTTATTTTTTTATCGCTAAAAAAATTGCATGATGCACAGTTTGCCGTCAATTAGGTATCTACGAATAACTTAACTCGCCATGAAAAAAAATCGATATAGTTTTTCTTAGTTAAAGTCTAAGCTGTTTGTAAGGTCAACACCTAAACATAACTCGAGCAAATACACAAAAATTGGCCAAACTGTCCGCCGGGAAAACAAAATTGTGTCTAGACTCCCGGTACTCAAAGAGTTAAATAAATTTCATGTTTACAACACATAAGCAGATCGAGCATCGGGTAACTATTCTGAATGTGACGGTAAACTAGCGTTACCAGATATTTTAGCACAAATTCCTGGGGCTTTTAATAGCCATGGGATACAATGATCTGTTTAGTCACCGACTGATACGCCATTAGTAGTTTAATCCCGGACTCTTGAATGCATTCGGCTATAATAAAGAGATTCCATACTAATCCTGGGGATTCCAGGGAAAACCTGAAAAGAAAACTAGTTGATCATTGCGTATATTCTAAAATAGTCTTCTTATAGCGATAAAGCCACAAAACTGGAAGTAGCATAAACCCAGTGGCTTCAGGATCTTCCCATGACAACACCTACTGGTGCCATTTAGTTTGTTGTAGGGTGTCTTCTCAGTAGACATTTTGGAAGTCTAGGTATTTCTGGATTTCTATGGCCATTAGACACGGACAAGTTCAATGTTAATCCTCTATAGAACTGCTGATTGAAGCTACACTCAGTAGCCATGGTAACTAAATTATCCTGTTGAGTTTAGCCCTAAACCTAAGCTCCCTCAGAAGCAATTACTCCTAACTATAGGTGGAGGATGGGCACCTGACGCCCCAGTAGATTTTACTTGGAAACGGGGCAATGGTTTGGATTTTGTTACATACTGGGACCAGTACGATATGTAGATATGAAAACAGACCCGGTTGGCTCAACCACAAACCATACAGGAAAGCAACCTCAAAACACAATGTCATGTGGCCTATGTGGACATCATAACTTACTGGACCATAAGTTACAGCTTTCTTCTCAGCTGAAATTGATAGTTTTAACTACTCTGTCTACTTTTATTTTGTGAGAGCTACCAGGGAAACAATACTTAGGAATCAATGTGGGATCGGGGTCTGTGACAATACAGTAGCCCCCCGCTAAAAAAAACACAGCCCCCCAATAAAATAAAACAAAATAAAAAAGACATGAAGGGACACAATCATATAAAGATATTTTTTTTTGTTATTCAAAATGTGAATTGTGAACATTCATTGGACCACAACTCTTATGATGCTGTAGCAAAAAACAGGTGCCCCAGGGGTGCAAAAAAATACAATACTTGTAGACCTGTGTATTCACTACAGGTAGTGTTTCTATAGCATATGTATGAGATTTAACCCCCTTCTTGTATATGCCTACTGTATTATATTTAGAAAATTATTTAGTTTTAATAAATCATTTGGTTGGGAATTTATGGAGAAATAATGGGTGAAAACTGAACTGAAAACTGCATTTTTTATTATCTTTTGTTTTTGTATTTCTACCACCATACAATGTAATGTGATGCATAGTTCTCATTAAATGAGGTATCTATCAACAGGTTAACTACTTACACTACTTAAAATAAAGAGTAAACAGTTTCAAAGTTTATCCCCTAAATGTAACTATAGGAAAAATTGCCCCGGCTTCCTATGGGGGAAAACGTGTCCAGACCTCCAGCACTTAAAGGGTTGAACTCTGGATATTCACTTTCTTTTGAATTAACAGCTGAGATATAATATGTATCAATACCAAGAAATATTACAGAATATCATTTTATTAAAAGAAAAGTGGATTTCTAGGAAAAAAGACATTAAACTACTAGTAAAGGGCTTATTTTTTTACATTTATTTTATTGATTTCACATATGAGATGCAATTTCAGTAGAACTTTGTGTTTGATAAAATAAAAAAGTTGTGATAATATCATTGCTCGATATAAATTCATTAATAAACATTAACATTTATTCTAATTATTTTCTCCCCTGACAGGTCATATATCTGTTCGCAGAATGCTAGCGAGTGCCATCGATGAAGCATGTTACACGCTGTCTTCCAGCGTACAGTCGATGAATTAGTTACAGGAATGGTGACACGAAGTCGGCCGCTTCACCGTCCTACAAGTTCAGTTGAAGGACGCATGTCCACCAAATATTTGATAAGAACGTCAGGGATCAGATGGCAAGCCATTCATGTTTGCAGAAGAAAAAGGATTCCAGTAAAGATTAACTTGTGAATAACAGTCGTACAGTATAACAGTATACACACATACAATAATGTAATGTGACAATATAATGCTAGATTGTTAATCTTCATGTAACAATCTCAATACAGATACAGGCTGATTATCAAATGTGACTTTTTTTGCACCGCATTTTATGTCGAGAGATGTTTTAGATCAGAGAGTTTTCCTCAGTAATTTATGATGCTCAGTAGGGGATACAATTAATTATTTCCCAATGTCCAGGCTCAAGAACCTGGTATGTTCCTTGATTTTGAAGTAAGCAACAGATTGGGGTAGGACTGGGGAAGAAAAGTGTCCCTGGCACTTTAAGGCCAGCAGCCGCTAAATTATGAACATATGGCCGCCAGCTGGATACAAGTGGCTGTGCGCTATGTTCTCAAACAGCATTCAGCAGTGTGCATGCAGCCATTAAAGCATTGGATTTGCCATGAAAGTGACCTGAGCCTTTTGGTACTGGCCCACTGGACATTTGCCCACTTTACAAGATGGCCAGTCTGTGCCCGTTACAGATCCAACCTTTCTTGAACACTATCAAAATATGGCCGGCTTTAACACACAATTTGCACATTGCACATATATTAAATGGCATATAATATATAAATATATAAATATTAAACTATTTTTGGTAATTTTGCGTGGTTTAGTCTTAGACGAGGAAGAAGAGCAACAAACGTATGGGACCGATCTGCAGTGTGCCAAATGTTCTGGTTTATTGGGCAATGTTACATTTTGTTGGTTGAGTCCCCTGTCTCAGTCCTAAAACGTCTAAAAAAAAAAAAACTCCATTGTAACCTTTGTGAAATCGTATAGCTCTGTCTCTGGGAAAATGGTGATAACCGGACTGGAAAAAGAAGAGACCATGTGTTTTAGGGACTGGACTTCCATGGTTGATCAGAAAGAAAATGTGAATTATTTCTGTATGCTGCTTGTATTTTAATGTGTTCTGCGTCCGCGATGAACCACATATGTTTCTAATCCATTCAGTATGTTTCCTTTATTAGTAATTGTAACTGGCCAATAACAGCAACATGATCATTACAGAGAATTATTCACCATCTCTATCTGGACATGCAGTTACACAGTGAAGACTATTTTATATAAAAACTTACAAATGCATCTAATAACCAACCTGTTTTTTCATTTTTGTTATTATTTCTGGGAAGTCATATGATACATCGAGACAAAATGTATATTTTTTGGTAATATTGTCCATAAATACCCAATAGGCACCCATAGAAAGACTTACATGCTTAAGTGGTACAATGAGTTAAGCTGTATCTTTAAATGATATGTGTGAATATTTACTGTGAAATTACAATACCTACCTACCTAGATAGCTAGCTCTTTGGGTCACTGAAATGTCTTATTTAACATTCCTACACGGTTGCAGAGATAATTAGGAAATGAACCCTGATGTACATTAATATCAAGAAGGGTTAATGGAATAACGAGGCCAAAAATGCTGTAATGAGATACTGGGCATGCTGTATATAAAAAGAACTTTCGAAAAGTGGTCTTATACCATGGCAACCCATTAAATATTCTTGCTGATTGGACAATTCTATTGGTTTCCATGGCGATAAGGCTACTTTACCAAAATCAAATTTTATATAAGCCCCTCCATTTAACTTAATAAATTGTTTAGTTATTAAGGGTAAAATTATTTTTCCGTCAACTATATTTTGCTGTTCTGGAATAGATAGCCTCTAAAAACTGTGGTTAATAAAGCGTCGTATAGACAATATATAATTATTATTGTTAAAATAATACAAGTAATTATAAGGGATATTCGAATATGTTATGTGTGTACAGTATCTCCGCTCAGTAAATGAGTTATTGGTAATGGCTGTCTTAGATTCTAGCACCGATGCATCGGATTTCACTAAGTATGTGGTAGTAAAGTGATCTGCGCATGGTGTCCGCCATGAGCTCACTGTTGGCAAGAAGAATTCTAATCAGAATTTTTTTAAATTAGTTATAAAAAGCTATGACATTCTTTTTAGTGGGTAATACAGCCACTGTCACGCTTGGAATGATTGTCACCCTAAAGGAAACAATGACATCATTGATGCAATGATTCTGGTACAAAGCTTAATAAGTGATTTTATCACCATAGCAACCAATGGAATCTTCCTGCTTTGTGGACTTTTCTATTGGTTGGTATGGTGACAAGACCTTTTTTTTTTTTGCACCAGAATCATTTTTATACATTTTATACATTAACCCCTGGGTGTCTGCAGTTTAAACCTCTGAGCAATCAAGAGCAATGAAATCCTAACATTTAGTTTCATATATGTTTGGCAACATACGTGATGCTACTTATTTTGGAATATAATGGCGTGTTTTAAAATGTCAAAATAATTAAGACACTTATATTATACACACAAAAACTCACACCTGTTATTCCTGCTACATTGGGTCCAAATTGGGTTGCATTAAACACAAGTATGTATTATATCAGAGCTGAATAGAACCTCTTTATGAATGATATGCATCAAATAAGAAATAGTTGATCATTTGATATTAGAGTTGTGTTGAACTCCAAGCTTCGAGGGGCACAAACTTAAATATATATATATATATATATATATATACAATTTTGATTGTGTTGCCTGTTCTCGAATCAGGATATTCAGAAATCTTCTTTCATTAATTGCCCACAAGGCCTGAAGTTCGACATTGGTCTGCTGATGATGAGGTGGCCCTGTCACTTAAAGGCCAGTGGCCGACTGCGTGATATTCGTGGCCATGCGTTACTTCTTTATGCGGCCGGGCATATCAAGCCACTGGCCACACACACTGCAGCCGGCAGATCGGGTGCTGCCAGATGGCCAGTCTGGGCTCTATTAAAAAATAATGGATTCCAATTCTAGTCCTCACGCTGGATTAAAGTCTATGACTTCATAGTTTTTGTGCTTTTTAAATAAGCTTGTTAAAATGTAACAATTTGTCAGTAGGCTGCTTAGCTATAAGTGAATTTGACACCTGTGTTTCTGCAGAAATAATATTTAAAGTGACAATAGTTCTTTGTCTAGATGAAGGCTATTTTTTCGCAATCAGAGCAAAAATTCAGAAAGAAGATTTGGTCAGAACTAAAAAATATTTTCCAGTTTTTTTTATATATATATATTTTCTAAAACAATGCAAATGCCCAAGAATTACAATTCTCTAACAATCGCTTTAAATTAAAATATCACAAAAATAAATAGAATACAGCCATTAATATTTAAAAAAAATAAGGATTTTCTTTTTTCAGAGATACATATACATATATATACATATACACATACACATACAGATCAGTTTAAGGAAAAAAAAAAATAACAATTAACAGTTTGTCTGCCAGAGGGATTGCGCAATATGATTCTCACTTTGCTGGCATCCAAAGGGTTAAAAGTGAACCGAATGTGGCATTATAACAACAAAAAAAAAGATTAAATGACCCAGTTAAGGGATACGTATTTGCTTTAAAAAAGTGCTATTGTGACATATTCCATTCATTAATACTTATTTTAGAAAAAAAACCCAAAGGATAATGGCAATTTTGTAATCATTGAGGCCTCTGGTGTTAATAAAGAACCGGTACACATTGATAAGTCCATTACGAAATATGTCAACGTGTGTGTAGTTGAGAATTTGAAAGTCCCTTTCTTTGACTTTTAAAAGGGAATCCATCATCTAAAAATGGCTATGTTTAAGAAATTATTTTTTTCTACATTTTTGTATTTTTTGTAAGAATTAAAAAATATTGTTAATTTTTGTGGTCTCTTGGGATGACTATGATGTTGTTAAGAACACTGACAATCTCTATACATTTTAAAGATCCAAAAATGACCTACACATATATCATAAGGAAGCATTAAAATGTTCTTGCTACAAGGAGGAAGAGTCTATATTTCCAAATTATGAAGTACAGGATCCTAGGCTACAATTCAAGCACATAACACATTTTATGCATGATAGATTCCCTAAAAATCCAATTCAATCTTGTTCTTGTTTGTCATATCATTATAAACATGTCCGATCTGCCGTATAAGATGTCTTCTGGGTACTGACAGAATTTACCTAAATGAAAGGTAAACAGGTCTTGTCTCTTTCAGGTTCTTACAGTTCGTTTTTGATCACGATCTTCAGGAATGCCAAACATATACAATATCAGAAGTACAAAGGCAGTGAATTGCAGACTAAGGCATAAAGCACTGTTTTCAGAAGGCTGTAGTGCAATATCTTATTCCTTGGCTTGTTTTGATCCAGTGGTGATTAAGGAGACTGAGGAATACAATGAAGGTTCCATTTAAGTTGTAAAAATCCCAAAAGGGTCAGAAAGCAGCTTCCAGTAACCCATTCCTTCCACGAAAGGCTAAGTGAGCAGACGGAGACATACCCAGGAGGCATGGCTGGGGACTTGGTTTACTTTAAATAGCCTCTGGATTCCAAGCCAGACAAACCAGATAATGCAGTAGAAAGGGAACAATTTTCAGTCCAACATAGCTGGGGAAAGAGAACAAGAAGAACAAAAGTTTACAATATGAAAGAAGTAACCAATCCGATATAAACATTATTATAAAGGTGACGCCAAAGTGTAAAATTAGAGTATAAGTTAGGTTTCTGGTCTCTCTGCTGAAAAAACATTTAGCTGTAATGGAATCCAGCTCTGATGGATAATTACTGAGATTTGTTCAGCAGAACCAACAAGTTTTTTGTCCACCTTAATATTGCCATTTTTAGGGCCATTCAAAAAATCTCCCTGCTCGGAGGCTATTAAAGTGCCAAAGCATATCTTCCTTGGGATGAAATAATCAAAGACTGTTTTGCAACAGTTTTGTGTTTCTGAAATCATTTTAGGGGTTAATGTTAAGATTAGGTTATTATGCTAAAATATTGTGCTCCAAAACACTGAGTTACCATTAATATGGTACATTAAATTAAACATTAAAAGCAGTATATGCTTTTCAATTAGAAAAGGGATAGCTCGCTCCTTTACCTTTTCTAGAAGGGCATAGGACCCTTGTGTGATAGCCTCGGTCTTTGACGTCGTACTTTTCTCCAATTTCCAGGCCGTTGAGCTGGTGGATGACGAGCCATCTTTGGGTTGACTAATGTCCGAATGTTTTGTTCTTCATCATTTGCATCTGACCCTTCACCCAATGGAGCTGTAGAGAAAAAGAATGCACATTTAATTACCCTCATTTTTACAAGTAAACCGAACCAGTGTATGTAAATATCTAACTTTACATGAAATTATGCCCCAGTTAACGTGGCTCCAATGAGACGTCAACAAAAGTTACCTATTGCCTAAAAACCTGATCTGAACCCTCTACTGCTAGCCTAAAATGTAGGTCATCACTCCATATGCACTGTGATGGCTTTGTGTAGCACACAATTACACAATCCAAGTTTCATAGCCAGCAATAGTTTTTATTTAGAAATCTATTTTAGATGTTTTAGATTTTAGATGTTTTAGATGTAGAAAAAACCTTTATTATTATTATGTAATAAATAATTAGATCTTATTCAATCTTTGTTTGGTATTAAATCGCTTATATATACTGTATCTAGGGATACATAAACAAGAATAAGAGTATGTTCCGGTAAATCATCCCAGATACCAAGCCCAATAAGCACAAGCGCACCAATGAAGCGTGCAAGAGAACACTTTATCAAAGGCCAGTGATAAGATCTATCTTGAGCGAAATACGCGTGAGGCAGATTTCTCTCTTTCATGCAGTCTGGTGAATTACTCGTGTTTATGAAAGCTGAATATAATCTAATCTTTATTTTTTTTTGGATTCATGAGTGTTCTGCTCCTTTTTCGGATGTGAGAAGCCGTGGGCACCATGTGAAAGAAACTCAATTCTTCTGGAATTTTTAACCATAAAGGATCTCATGCAAGCACTGCCATGGGCCATAAAAAGAAAACCTTCAAACATTATGGAAACATTGTGAATCCCTGTGTCTTTGAATAAAAACTTAATGACATTCCTTATTGAACGCTGTTCTTGCCAATATTGGGTTTATAAAGCTGTATATTTAATAACCCTCGCCACAAACTTAACCTTATTTTATACTGTTACATATTGTTAACAGATTTACTAGATACATGACTTAAACAACGTCTCTCCAGGGGAAAGATTAAAAATAAAACTTTCAAATAGCTTAAATAATAGATTCAGGCTGGGTTTGGGACGGAGCATTTTATTGTTAACCCTTTACAACATGGTCTTTGCCCCTTCGGAGTTAATCTCACCTGTCACTTCTGATTTACTAAGCTTTCCATGGACATGCAGTGAAAATCATTCTCAAAGCAAACGGAAGAGACCTGCTCTCTTTCCTCATTTACGAATGACATGTGTGCAAGATGGGAAACGTCTTGGGTGCTCACTTAACGCATGCTTGTTTTTTTGATTAGTGTTTTTCATGGAACGAGAAGCAGTTCCATGTGCTGCGGTTTTGTCAAAAATGGAACAAGCTAGAACGATAAAAATTATTATTTTAGATGTGGTCTGGGGCTCTGGTTTTATTTAATTCTGTATAGTTATGAGGATGAATACATTTAAGACCCATGTTTATACTTAAGAGTACAGTCGTGTAACTCTAGAGTTGGCTGTAGAAACTTTTCACCACTACAGATTAAGGTTTCTCCACACCTTGCATATGGTGATCATTTAGTGCCATAAACAGTTTTTACCTCCCTAAATAAATATAATCATAAATCTTAGCAAACAAAATCCTAAACTAAGAGGCGCTTTGGTTTATGTTTTGTCATTTCATTCATTAATCATACCATTATTATACCAGGAGGCAAAAACAAATAACATATTCTTTCTAAAGCCGTTGAAGTTTAAACAACTTGAAAAATATAGTCCTCCTCACCTGTTGTTTCTGTAAGTCAAATTGTTATGTTATATACTATTTGTTATGTCCTGTCTACCCATTGTACAGCGCTATGGAATATGAGGGCGCTATATAACACAATAAATAATAATATTGACACCAGTTGAGTCTAAAGACTAAAACTTGCATGCGGACGAGAGCTACATAAATGTTGCATTAATTAATTCTAATGTCCTTCTCTAGAACATTGTATCTAGTAAATCACAACTTGTAAGACATATGCATTCATGTGTATTACCAAAACAAATGTGTATATGTGTTGCTGAGTAACAAACGGTCAATATGAGCCAAAGACTCTCTGTGAAGCATGCCTTCATTCTTCTGAGCAGTGGCCGGTGGGCTTGGTCATGTCCACTGCGAGTATCTTTGAGAAGACAGGGTAATTGATTAAATAAGACGTCAAAGGTTTGAACATACCTATGGAGCCTTCTGATAACTAGAAAATGAAAGACTTTCTGGAAATTACTTTTTAATGCCAATGATTTCAACAAATCTAGACCAACACTGGCACGAAAACACCGTGGGATGCGTATAACTGGTCATGTGGAAAGAATGATGTGAAGCATAATAAGTTGAAAGTGTATTAAACTAACAAGCCAAAATGTTTAGAAAGCAAGAGCGATGCATGGTTGGATACTTTTAATGTAGTGAAATTATTACAAAAGAAGTGAAATTCTGGGAATCCACCCATAGTATCTCTGTAACCAGACATAGACATCCACATGTACATCACAGCTTGATCAATGTTTTGCTCATAACGAATTGGACAATGGAAAAGTAAGGGATTATATCTGACCACCATCAGCCAAGTTTAATAAAGAAAGAAAATCAAAGGGTTTGCACTGATAAAATAGAAAGAAAATATTCTTTTTAAAGTTATGCGAGGTCAACTCAACCCAACTCAACCCTAGCATGCAAAGCCAACTGGAGTGTGAACGTAGAAAGTAGAAATAACTGGTGAAAGTAGAACGTTGACATGTTAGCGAATAGCCTTTTACTGTTGGCATTTGCGCATCCATTTTTGTGTCCTACTGGTAGTAAGACTATGACTAATCACAAGAGTTTTACAATTCACGTATAATTCCTCACGTTTTTAAATCTTAACAACCCTGATGTTAGGTAATCACACAGATACCACCTGGAGAATATCCTATTACCCTTTCCTACATTACAATAGTCCAAATAAAGAAGATCATCATGGTACCTGCTAACAGCCTGATTTATTCCCGTCTGTAGATTATATGATATAACCGTAATAATGTAGTAATTTTAAAGTGTGCAGTACGGCACACCTTCAAACAGGAGCGTAACACATTTGGCGTCAACGCTGATTTGTGTTCTACTGTAAAACATTAGGCTGTCCTTGAAGACCATAAATAATCTTTTTTTGAAAGTGTGCTTTTAAGTCATTTGTGGCCCTTGTGATGTTCTAGCGAGGCAATGATTTACAGGTGGGTATGTCTGGAATATAAACATTTGACAATGGGCTGCTTGCTTAGATGCCTCTTAAAAAGGAGAAGATGTTTGATTAACTACTGACATCGCAACCCGCATGGAGGTTAACTCACGGAGAGTCACGCTACAACAGGTGACAGATGTGGAAACCGCCATTCTTAGAAAGGGGGCTTTCTTTACTTATAGCACAGATAATGTACGTGTACGGCTTTGAAGGGAGATCAAGCTGATTATTTAGAAAGCAGTTGTGGACAATAAACGGAGGGTACTGAATGAAACAAAGACTTGGAACAGCTTAGATGGGTGGACATGTTAAATACAAGGGAGGAGATTTAGTAGGATAGTCAACATCACATGGGGATGCTAGCTTTTAAAATAGTCTCAAATTCACTAAGTGGTGGAGCCGCTTACTAATATTATCTGATTTATTTTATCTAATATATATCGTAGCAATCCAACTACTGGTTGTCCACTATTCCCTGGATCTTTAAAAAGAAGTCTTATGGAATTGGAGGGCCTCTTGGCTACCCTTTTTGGAGAGCAATCGTTTTGTAACAAGAAGTTCCTATACTATCCTTCCATACCTTTCATTTCTTGTTGTATGGTCTACAAATTGAACACAAGATACTTCAAGCTCTGTAAGTTGGTTCTCCTTATTCTGAGTGTCCATGTGGTTTTATTCTGGTGTCCCCATGTTGGCGGTTGCAAAGGAAACCTTAGAAGTAGTAATATATGACTGTTTGTTTCTTTAAATAGAATAGAGTTTTGTTGTATCCACCAAAACAATTGCATATTCATATATTCTACAGATGGGATACAGTCCATTTTCAGAGTACTCAGTGTTTGACCACATCTCAGGATATAATCTATAACCTCAGGGGAATGGTCTAGAGAGATACGGGGTAGAATCACCTCTTTCATGCCCCGTATTCTGTACTGACGGTTGTTTTAGCTTTCTTTCATTGGGGAGAAGCAGGAGGAAATCCCTTTTCTAGAACACTTGAGTCAATCAAAATGATTGAGCTGTTGAGTGACCTATGATTGACTCGCCACCTGGTTTCAAGCAGGATGGGAAGGGTTCATCCAGAAATACTAGGTTAAGACATGCAATAACTCAACATGGAAAGGATACCTGATGTGATTATTCAGCCTTTTGTAGGCTACATGAAGAGATACTTTATAACTCCCGGACGTCAATAAACATTTATGAAGGGCCAAGAAAGGTTGGTTTTGCATAAATACCAAACACCATATGAATACCGACTGAACTATCGAATCTGCACCGTGCATGATTGGCTCTACACTGCTTACCGTACACATAAACAGACCCCACACCTAGCCACTGGCCTTAGGCAGTAACCTGGAATACTTATTGTTAATCCCACTATACAAGGGTGAGGTGAGAACTAACTTTCTTTACAAAAGTGTAATACACCTAGTTTCGCACAAGCAGTTCTTATACTTAATCATTATTTCCCATTACTATGTCATGTGATCTTCCACCTATTAATAATAAAACAGCTTTAGATCCTTTCAGCTTCTTTAGAATGGATTTCAGATAATGTAGTAAGTGATTCCATGCACTCTGCTCTACAGTAAACAGAGCTGCTGTTTGAAATGACTGATTACATTATGTAAACACATACAGAGTTTAGTGTGTGTGTGCATTCGCACGTGTGCCTCGGCAGAGAGCACGGTAAGGCGTAACGTTGCAAGCTCAAGGATTCTGTGATCTCAAGGGCATGAGTACATTGTAAAGGGAGTTACATTCCCATTGTGCTGTCATTAAGCAAATTCTCTGTTTCTTTACTTCCTAATTTCCCTTTTTTTTTTAGATGTGGTACTTAGCGTTACTCTCAGACACTGTGTCGAGAACAGGGCTACCATTTAAATTGGATCCATCCTATGTATCGGTCTGTTGAATCCATTCCTGGTTTGTTCATGCATTACATTCTATAGAATGTTAAAATTAACCATAACCTTAAAAAACTGATGGGAAACTTGGTCTCCTGGCTTTGTCGCCCATATGAGTTTCCCAGCAGCTGAAGGCCACTGGATTCACGTCAACGTGAGCTTGAAGCGTTCCCAAGCCAGATGTTTCGCTTTGTGTGACTCATCAAAAGATGCCTAAAGTGCCCTTTTTGAAGTCCTTGCAAGGTCCTGTGGCCAGTGGTATGATCTACCCAACCAGACCTCTAAAACTATGGAGAGTGCTGCATGCCAGGATAGGACCCCATGCCCAACTCTCACTAGAAATGACAATGGGGCGAGGTAGGGCAGCAGGCAGTATTGCCTTGGGTTAGCCCTAGGGCTGTGACAAAGGTAAATATGCCACTGCCTGTGGTCCACTACTTCCATCTCACATTTAATCTGTACGACTGGTTCAGTAATATGTTCCTGCTCAACAGAATGCCCCTTTAAAAGAATGCACCTGCGTTGAAAAAAAGTATATTTTTTTATTTCAGAAAGTCTTGATTTTGCTGATAAACATAGCGTGTTAAGAAACAGTGTTTTTCATGCATTCTTGTTTTTTCTTTCTACTTAATGTGTCTCCCACCTTTAAGTGTATATGATAAAAATCCTGAATGTATACGATGCTTATCCGTAAGTTGTGCATTCGGGTTTCTTCGTTAGAGGTGTAGCACGCACATTTGATGCTATCTATGAGATAATCCTTCCCAGTTTGCGAGAGTAGGGTGGATATAAGCATTGCTGAGCTTCAGTTGGGTAAACAGAATGAAGCAGATAAGACAAAGGTCACTTATAGTGTCAGGGTACATGTAAAACTTAGCCTCAGGCTTAATTGTCTGACTCGGGCTTGTAATGGTCTTTGTAGGGCTTCCCGTACCATTGTGACTCCGGCAACGCATTTTCATTTTCTACATAGGAAAACCATGCATTTAAAAGAATATTTCATACTCTACTCTCCAGCACAGATTTATCAAAGGCTTTTACACAGGTTAACGCGAGCGAGAGATAAGGGGGTTTTGAAGCCTAGCATCTATTGAAAGATCATAATCTGGTTCCTAATGAGTGCTACTGCGAGTCATCTCTTATCAATGCAATTATCTGAAGGGTTATTTCATAATGTGAGTGTAAGTTATATGGGGCAAATATTTCAAGCTATGCAGTTCATACATACTTTACATTTTTTTACATATCACACATATGATGGTAAGCGGGGTACTCTTCAGCCAAGATATATATCTGGATTGCCTGCCTATTCTCAGCCTCCATATGCATTTAAAGAGGCAGAAATTCTGGATGTATACGCATTCCACAATCAGCGTGGCACCATGTATGCTAATTAGCGAGGTCTGTTGGAGTATTCACAGGTAAAATCAAAGTATTCTCTTTTCTCAGACCTTATATGCGTAATGGATTGTTTTTGTACCTGGAATTTCTGCCTGACTTATCCAATGTCTCCGCTATTCCTTAGCGTCTGGGATGGCATCCCTTCTTCTGTTGGGTTTATGGGTCATTTATCGAACATTGGAGATCAGCAGTGTAAAGATGCCCTGGGGCATAAAATAAATCATACCTGGTGTTTCTGCAACTGTTATTGAACTGTAACCCACATGATGATTGACAGACACATGTCTTTTCTCTCGGCCAAGCATCATAGGAGTTGTAGTTCCGCAACGGTTCGAGAAGTACCTGTTGGCCACCGCAGTCAATATGTAACTTTCTGTAAACACAGCTGCCCCGTTGTGGTTCACGCATTCATTTTCCATGCATACTCAACATCAGTTCCAATTCTATTCCCTCTATTAATCAAGCAAACACTTCTTTATTTTCGCACATGTTCATAGGATGATTTACTGCCCGTGGCAGGGACAGAGAGGCAGCCTTTCACAGCTGGACCATAATTTCCATCATGCCCAGTAAGCCATTCGGCTGCCTATCCCTAGCCTGCAGCCAAAGAAGCCAAACTATACCCTCCAGCTATGGCGCTGATACTCATCTGGCAGGCAGCTTGAGGGGTAATGTAGGTAGACCAACAGAAACCATACCCCCCACACACACCATACCCACTTTGAATTTACTAAGTACACAAAAGCTCTAAAGTCAGGAAAAGCTCCATTTAATTGCTTAACAAATTAAAACCCAAGTGCCTTAAAAGACCCAAAATTTGGAAAGTAAGCGATTACTGTATATCTTCACCAGACCCATCCGTGGATCAGTGGCTTAGCAATAGAACATCTTTGCTTCGTTGCAATGCAAACAAACTAATGCAACTTAAAGAAATCAAAGTCTACTTTTTTGCACGGCATGTGAAAATAACGATTGTTTAACATCCCTTTTCCAGCAGCGACCAGTTGCCAACTTTTACAGCTGGCATTTAACTTCGAGTCATGAATGGGATTTTATTTGAAAGCCAGGTTTGGCTGCAGGACGTTAGGATCACGTCTTGAGCTTCCAAAAGCCGGGGGGATTGTTCAATTGAGATACTATTATTACAGTGAATTGCCACATTAAGTAGCATACAGCCTTATATTCTTTGTCATTCAGTCATGTTCGCCGCCTCCATACAATAGCCATTTGTCTGCCATTCATACGCATACAGTACTAATATACTATCAATGGAACCTGTAGTTTGAACTAATCAAGGGGGCCGCGTTTCAATGTGGATGAATTGGCCCTCTGGCCCTTAAAGCATTGCTAGAACAGAATGCAGTGGTCTATTCATTCAAGAAGAGCTCTAGAAAAGGCAATTGTTTAAGTCAAACCTTTTTAAAAGAAGCTATATATCAACCTTAGTTAAAACGCTGCACACCTATGGAGTTAGGGGACCTTCTAGTCCACGTCGGCTGTTAATAATAATAAAAAAAATGGCATACCACTAACCAGTAAAGACAGGTGACATTCGGTGACTTATTAACCTCTTAATATCGACAGAACCCTCATATCTGCGTCTTCTAGGAACATTTTCCGAAATCACACGGCAAATTTTGGCAACAAGTGCAGCGTGTCTGCCTAGTAATACATTGTGAATTCCTGCCATATTTCTGGACGCTAATTAAATCCGTGTATAGCAGCCTTTGTTGCCGCAGCATATGTTAATAACCTGGCATGCAGGGTCTGCAGCTCCTATACCAGTATGTTTAACTCATTGCAAGCGGCAGGGTGATTACCCCAATAATGTATGTGCATAATAACGCATACTTGCCGGGTCATTTAAATAGACAGAATAAATTGAAAGCAGACTGCTTAAAAGACAGCACGTACCTATTGCCATCTATATCAATGCATTATAAATATTCTGCATGCTGTCACGAATGCTAGAGCCCAATTCAAAGTGATTTATTACATCTGTACAACAGATCAATAACTCAGTTTATTAAAATACATTTTGCCTACGCTATACCAAAAACAGTCTGAATATATACATTTGCTGCAGTTGTTAAAGAGTTAAAGAATACTACAAAGTGTACCAAAGTACACTAATTCCCTGTGAAATCCTTATTTCTAGTGGAAGAACGTTAAACAATCAACTATTGTCTAAACTTGTAATTTTAGAATGTTAAGAACACAAACTGGATTTTTTATGTAGTTTGTTTTTTTTTGCGTTTCCCTAATTATGCATGAATTGCATTGCAAATCTGTGTGCATTCTGTTGGCATTGTGTTAATAAATATGCAAAATCTTTGTAAAAACAAAATCATAGCTCATTAATTAGCATATAATAATAGTCCCCTATACCTAATGTATCGGTTTGTTTGTTTGTCGATTTTGGCTTTATCATACCCTTTTAATGTACGGACTGTAAGAAGCGCTATATAAATAAAAGATAATAATAATAATAATAATAATAAAAATAATAATGTTTCTAGTGTAGGGCAAGACACTCAAGACTCACCTCCAAAGGCAGACGTCAAGGTTAAAACGAATAGGAATAACGCCAGTGCTAAAAGCCTGAGATTCATATTTCTTGTGGCTGTGCTGGATGACTACGGAGTAAAGAGCGGAGCCGAGCTCTCAGTGCTCAATCCAAAAGGCAGGCTGCTAGTGTCAATTGGAAAAGGCTGTCTCCTTCCAGCGGGGGCTCTGTTCTGCCAAGAGACCTTGCAGGGAATGCTTTCTCATAGTACGGGGACAGCTTTTTGTATTGGATAGTCTGGATGAAAGCCCAAGTTGGTCATGTGGTCACCGAAGCAGTCATCCCGACTCCTCCTTAGCTCTTTTCTTTTTCTTTCTTTCTTTCTTTTTTTTTTTAACACCCATAATGAATTAGACTGAGTAACAGTGAATTGCGGTAACAAAGGACTTGGCATTGACAAACATATTGCAATACAAATTGGATGCATGCCAGATGGTTCTCAGCTACTTAGACTCAAATTCAGGAAACATTTACAATTGTGTATCTGAAAAAAAAGAAGCGTTAAGTCTTCTGGTTTGCCAAGGGTCTTAGAAAATAACCAACTATATAAAATTGTTTTATTGATGTCTCAAATTACTCTTTTTTAAGTTAATATATTATTATTATTTTATTATTTCACTCTAAAAAAAGACTTAAGGTATTTTTGTATTTTTTATTATTATATTATTTATATTATATTTATTATTAACTTTTTATCCAAACTTGCTGCGGTTGTTTAAATTATGCTGGTGTATTCTTAATAAAATAAAAATCTGGGAACATTATTTTTTAGAGAACATTAGATGGCTTGGTGGATGTAGAAAGAAACATTCCATTAAATAAAAGACACCTGGGACTCATAAGAGCTTACACTCTAAATATTGTATTTACACCCCCCACAACCACCAGGGAAAAGAACCATTAGGCTGATCTTTGAATCTAGTACTCCTAATTGAGAATAGTATTTAATGATAAAAAGGTGATTGTGATTATCTTAGCAGTCATATGATTGTGGTTTTGATGCTCTTGGGTCATTATAGCTCTCTGCTCTGCTTCTAAAGGGCACTGATGAAAAGCAGTTTCCTGATTCGAAAAATATCTCCAATCATTCCGAAAGATTATTTTCCACTCAGGAGACTGCGTCTGTCAGTTCCATACACTGTCATTTGTAGGACGGACAGAAAGCGGAATACCAAAAAATAATGATCGGACCGGGAGGGAAAAACTAAATGCTCCTCTTTCCTGGTCAGTAATGACAACCAAACCCAGAATGTCTTAAGGGCTACAGAGGGGTTTATCCACCACTTCTGATGATACAAAGTATATAGGGATTTTCTTTAGAGAAAATAAACAGGGAGGGGGAGACCCACTCAGGACAGAGCTGGCACCTTCTGGGATGGAGCCCTTACACTAGTACAACACACACACTCACATACACCCTAATAATAAATTCACATTAATACACGCACACTCTAAAATTCACACTATCACTCTATCACACCTCAATTTATCAAACAGATATCTCACACCTCATCACACACCTCTCATGCTTGCTTGCTTGGAGCTGTCACTAACAGCCACAATATTACAGCGGGATCATGTAAGGTCACGTTGCGTGACCCCACTGCCCCTCTAAACCCACTTGTCGCTCCCTATAGATTATTTCTCTTTGCTTGAGGTAAAAAATTAACAAAATATCTCACCAATATTGAAAATGGGAGTTACAACCCCTGGGTGAACTTCCCCACTCTCATCAATAATTGGCAAAACCGTGTGACAAAATACGTGTAAATGCCATTTGCAATAACTGCTGTTCCCATTGAAAAGAATTGGAACAAAACTTTTTGGGTGAATTTACACTGTCACAACAGGCAGTTGGGTAGAAATACACTGATAATGGTTTTGCTGGATTTTTCTGCAAAAATGTGTATTTTCTATATACTTGTAACTTTACATGCATATGTGGTACAAGGCATATGTGCTGTGAAAACCTTAGTAATGATAATAATTTGGAGTGTCAGAAACATTCTCTGTAGGTGATTGTTGTACACGACATGTGTCTGGTTTTCTAGGGAAACATATTGTAAATCATGTGTGAGGACAAGAAATGGGAAGGCCCACATTTCAAGCTTACTGCATCTCCACCTTCCAAAAGCCACCAATGATTGAGAAGTAAGACCTAAACATTAAAAAGTATAATACCCCCAAAAAATTAAAGGGACACACCAGACATCAAATGGACTTTAATGCATTTGGAACCTCTATAGTCCCTTTAAATTTTTGGGGAGCCATTTCGCAAATGCATGGCGGAATTTTGCAGTATCCCCCCCATATACATCATTGAAATAAAATGAGTCAGAAATACTTTGTTTGGACAATGTATACGGCTTATATATGATTGGCCGGGTGTTTATTACTGACTGTGGAATTTGTATGCATTCCTACGATGGACCGGAGGAGTAAGCATTTGTTTGTGTTCCTAACTGTCACCATATTTAATTATCTCCCTACTGATATAATGAAACTGTTTTCAGCAGCTGCCGCGGGGAACGGGAAGATTTGGCAGGTTCTTTATAAATTGAGAGCAGAGACTTCTCCGGCGGTCGTTCCCGTATATCCATCAGGATTATATAGATCCAGCTAACGTAGAAGCTCTGCTTAGATACTATACATTTATTCTAGCTATTTGGATTCATCTAGAGGTACCTTTTTCAAAAATCCAGTATTATTCGACAAAAAAAAACCTGAAAATTGGGTAGATCTTCCCAAAAACTTGAAAATGGGGTAGATTTTTTTGGCTATTATTTGTAGCCACATAGAAGGCTGAAGAGATACCTATTAGCGTACTGCATGTGATAAGCCCATGGGGAAAAGATCTTTCTCACTCCCAAAGGCCCTATAAGAGTTATGTTGAGCGGAGCAGAGAAAATATGCTATAAAAATGGAAGCAATGAGTGATTATTGCCTGCTAAAAGCATCTTTTATTGTTCTTTTATCGAAGTGGTGTGCTTGCATGTACATAATTCATATATGCTTATATAGTAGGATGTGCTGGACATGTGTTTTTTAACATAGAGAAATATGTTATTTAAAGAGCAGAAAATAGGGAAATTAGATATTTTTACCATATTTTTTCGTAAAATTAGACTATTGATATTGCTAAATATGGAGAGAAATATGTAGTTACATAAAAGTTATCATTGACAAGTATGAATTTTGTTTACTTATTTTACATATATTCAGTCATTCAGGTAGGGCTTTTAAAAAAATAAATAAAAAAAGTCCAATATTGTTGATTTTTGGGGAAAAACATTGTATCTTCTCATTGTAGTGTCTTCGTTGCATGGTGGATATCTAAAAATATACCAAAAAAAACATGCGACCCCAGCCTCCTCCGCAGCCTTTTTGGAGATTTGCCAAGGCGAGCGTTGCCGGTCTGTATTATCAAAAGCTACACAAAAGATTAAGGCAAACATTTAATTAATTAGCTAATTAAGGCCTTGTCCTTTTCACTAAGAAAACTACTTTAACCCTAGGAGTTAATGAAGCAAAGGAACCAGTCCAGGACACGCATCATTAGGACTAACATACAAAGATTTAACATTATTAATATTTAATAATGTGATGCGTGTTTATAAAGCGTATATGATTTCACATCTGGAAAAGGAAATAGAATAATTTATACATTGATATTTAACAATTAAACACAAAAAGTAAGATAGGGGGAAAAAATACATCACTAATCCGATTTGTTACCTTAATTATGGATTTTCTACCAAAAATATTGGCAATACCAAACTTGTGACACATGGTGATACCAATCATATAGTTAGTTCAGGTGTCCGTGGGGGTGTAATGTTTCATGGAATCAACCTAAAGGTATCATGCGGTTCACTTTAGTTAAACTTCAAATTAACCCCAGTTCCGAACAATACTGAGAGCCGCGGGTGGCCTGTCCTTGTCTACCCCGTGTCTACACGGTGCTCCGCGCTTACAGTTTAAAGACTAGAAGGGACGAAACAAAGGCACGAGGGTTAAAAGAGCTACAGCACAGACAAGTTTTTTATTTAAGGTGACATTATCATGAAAAAAAAATGTTTTTGTGCCTTTAAATCTTGTATAGAATAGGACAGACTAGTTTCGCGTTGACATAAAGCTGTCCTTTATTTACGTTAAACTTGCCTATTCTGTTTGTTAATTAATCATGTAGCAAGTGTCTGGGCTTTCTTATCCGCTGTTCATATGTTGATCAGAGGGTGGCACAGCATTAGCGCTTCTTTAGAGGCAAATGGAGTAATTACAAAAAAACCATCATAGTTCTTTCAGGTTCTCCGTTACCTTTAGATGACAATATGCACCTCATTAGAAGAATGAATCTCAAGCGGCTTTTTGTTGACTAAATACTTATTGTCTCCAAGGACAAATGTGATATTCTGATAATTAGAAGACAAGAGCTTTACTTACTTATCACTGTTTTTCTAGGGTGTGATACCAAACTTATGGAAAGAAGACTGTATGAGGTACACAGACAGAGGGTCTACTCAGTTTGCTCTGCCCAAAAAAAAAAATGGTGCCTCTTCACATATTGATGTTAATCTGGAATAAACAGGGTTAAACTTTCTATTCTGAGGCTAGTATTGGCGAGTACCGCGTAAAGAAGAGCAGACCAGAGCCCCGGAAACAAACAACCGGAATGGGCTGAAGACAAGGATCAGAGTCCTTGAAAGAAAAGACGTAGTCCACCGAGCCAGGTCGGAGCCAGGAAAACAAAGTCAAAGCCAAATCTGGAAACAAAGCGCCACTCAGAGTCAGAAGAAACCGGGTCACAACGGGTTAAATTAGATCAAAATCAAGCGAGAGCAAAACATGGTGTTACACCAACCAAGGGTAGCAGCAGAATGAAATAAACAAACTAATATAGGGCCGACAACGAGATGATCAGACGTGGTCACCGGAGGTCATAAATGCATGTCACTGGCACACTAACGTGACCACTCCTTTTCTGTAGGAGATGGCTGCTACCCGCCAAGGAGTCGTGGGCATCGGAGGGCAGCGGGACTTGAGCTTCATGTGACGGGTGAGCGGGTACGTCGTTACAATAATATACGTTGCTTCCAGTGTTCCCTCTAAGCTGTGCGCTTGTGCAAAAATTGTGCGCACAACAGTTTTTCCCAATTAAAAAAAATGTAAAAAAAATATAATTTTTTTAATACTTTATGCGGTGCGGACATTGTGCGCACAAAATTTTGGC
This sequence comes from Spea multiplicata, assembly GCA_009364415.1. Lineage (NCBI taxonomy): Eukaryota > Metazoa > Chordata > Amphibia > Anura > Pelobatidae > Spea > Spea multiplicata. The sequence continues at coordinate 96,137 of VKOC01016933.1, forward strand.
TCTGGGAAAATTTTTGCACAAGAGAAATTTTCTGCGCACACCACCTAAGAAAAATTAGATGGAACATTGGTTGCTTCTCTTGATAAGGTGGTAAGTACGCTGTATCTGGCAGTGTCATGATTTTCCTACATTCTCATCTTTATGGACATTTTTATTCAGAATAAACAATATGCGATTGTAGCAAGTACAGTTTTCTTAAGTGTTGTTAATTTGCCGGACACAGTTACACCAAGTTCGGCCCTTCTCGGTGTATCCTTGCAGTGCTTCATTTGTCGTGTTCACTTCACTATTCCACAAGTTGCTACCATCAGCGCTGAGTTAACCCAAGTTTCAGAAACGTTCAATTAATACCACTTTTTTATAGACAATCTTGAGTATTTCGTTTGCTTCCAATGACTTCGTTATCAGTACTTTACCTAGAGTTACAGGCTAACTTGTTAGTTCATTTTTCCCCTATTTTATCAGCTACTAAATCTGGTTCTCTTTAAAGCCACCTGAGGATCAGAGCTCTGTATAAACATGACAAACTTCACCCCCATCTCCTGAGGGCTCAGCAAACACAAGTTGAGTTCACAACAGTGAGCGGGGTATGGTTTCGGCACCTGGTAGAACTCAGCAGATGGTAACTGGTTGTGTGCTCGTGTACAGCTTGCTTATAGGTATTCCACCTACCCTGCTAAAGAAATACCCTGCTGTGGTCGAATACCTAAATAATCCCCAAAAATAATTCCTTAATCAGCTAAAACTTTACTTATTCATATGTTGTTATTTATTTAAATTAATTTTATTATTATTTTTTATTATTATTATGGGGTGGGTGGCATAATTATAATTATATATTTATATAATACATATAATATATACATATACTTTGAACAGCATTACGGAGATTTTTTTTCAGCGTTCTGAACACCAAAATGTACAATTTTGAGAACGTGACAGATTTACTTCAAAGTGAAACAGGAAGGATTTCCTTTTACCAGCTTCTACGTGATTGTTATTTTAAGAATGACTCAAAAAAGAGCTGAAATGATAAAGGTAAGGCGCAAACATTACATCACCGATGACCAACGTGGAGAGGGAAGGCACAGGAACTCACATTGACGTCACATGCAGAAAATGTATGGTTCTCAACTCCAAAATGTGACAGCGGAGGGTTAACGTTTTCATGAAAAACGTTAAATGATTGCCACAGTGGTAAAAGAATCAGTTCAGTGCACCCTTGATATTTAAAATAAATGACTTAACCCTTTGTACAGCGCTGCTGACTATGATGGCACTATATAAAACAATAAAAAAATAACTGTATAGAAAAGCAGTATGGTGGGATCTAAATGGGGTTTCTTCGAAAAAGATAAAAGCCCAGAATGTGGGTAATTTGAGAAAATATTTGATTCCCTTTGCGCATTTTCTTTTTTAAACTGGAGAAAAGTAAAAAGACGAAGCCGATTTTATGTTTCTTTCTTTTTATTCGTTGGGTGTCACTGTACGACTCTTGCTGCTACCTTAAAAAAGCAGCCATGTCAGAAATCTTTTTGTAATAAGGGCGCTTGGCACTAGAGGCAGTTTTGGAGATTTCACCCAGCACCGATGTCACATAAAGGGTACAGGGGCACTGCCATCAAGAGCACCCCCGACCTTATGGCACCTAGGGGAGCTGCCTTTTTTGTGCCATGGAAGTAATGACCCTGTTACATAAGTTAAGAAAATGGATAGAATGACGAGGGTAAGCAGACATTTGTCTCCTACGGATTTCATTGTGCAGATCCAAAGGGATTTTTCTAGTATTGGAGGCATAGAATGTTCCTCGAGCTCCTAAGAAGCTTCTGTGGAACCGTTCTCACTACAAACAGGCTTCCCATAGTGACAACATTTTACACCCCACAGAATCACTAGGTTCATGTACACACCTTATAATACAGTGAATACAGTACTTCCCCAATGAAACTTTGGCTTCAGTCCTATTCGGCCCCTAAAACATCTGCTATCTAACAATCTCTTGCAAAGAGCCAACTTTTCCAGGATTCTTGGTCCAGTCTTAGGAGCTCTAATAAAGTTCCACAACCATCTTTATGAACTCCCATCAACAACCATCTTTTATACACATACACATTATTATCACAACAATTAAATGAAGAGGCAGTCCCTATTGGCTTCAGACAAAACAATGCGAAGAAGTCAGAGACCATGGAAGATATAGTTTCTCTACCTTCTTCTGAGTCTACGTACCTGTCTATCTCATCAGTAGTAAAATGTTACAAAATGTTCACAATACCGGTTTCACTTTTTCCCCCATTTGTATTAATTTTTATTATTATAATTTTAATAATAATATTTTTTTCTTGTATTTGAAATACTTTAAGGTTTAGATGAACTATGTAAAAAATACATTTAAATGTTTTATATCCAATAGGGTTATGCCTCATGTTTTAAGTCAATATATTGCTCCTTTAGCACTGAAAAGGTTCTATGTGTCACTTGGCCTTTGGTCAGATAGATCCCTGTAAGGATTGTGCTTGGAACGGATTACAAATGTCAGGCTTAGGATCCCAATAGCCTGACCACAGTTTATAAAGCTGGTTACTATGTTCGCCCCCCCCTGCCCTTTGCTTATAAAAGTGGAGGGGGTTTGGGTATCTTTTTCAGTGTTTTCCTGAGGTCAATGACCTACCTAAATAGGAGACATTAGGCCAAGCCTACCAGCCACAGTTTGACCCATGACCCATCAGGAAGAACCAGATGGTAAAAGAAAGCCATCAGGAATAGTTAAACAATAGCTTTATTTTGGATTCCTTCGTTATTGTCAAGCAACAATTATCAGTCTAATGCTTTATGAAATTAAACTAAAGAATACGTATTATATATCTGAACTTGAGAAAAGTCCCCGATCCTTTCTGCAACAAAGCGATCGCATGACTTTGGAAACACAAAAGAGGTTAATAAAGCTGTCAGATAGACAACACGGTATCATGTCCCCCTGAGAGTGAGATAAAACAGAAAGTTGCCTTAAAACAACTTTTATTTTCTTTTTATTATTAAATTTTTCCTTATGGTTTTGGCCTTTGGGAAACTGTCCTTTAAATACCACCACGGCAGGGTTGATTCAATGATTGTTGCTACAAGGTACCAGACTGCTGATAATGATTTAAATGTTTATCATAAGGTCACAAGTGTTATTTCCGGTAACCCCGATAATCTAAACATTACAAGCACCAGTAGCCAATGCAAATCTTTGGGTCAAACAGTAAAGCATTGATCAAGGAGATTAATTGTATCTGTAGCCTAGATAACAATCCTGTTCCTTCCAGCATAGATAATTGGAACAGTTTTCGTAGATAATATAATATTTGGGTATTTATATCTGAAGAATAAATAGACAGAAGTTCCATATAAATTAATTGTTTTTGAAAATAATTTTTTTTATTAGAATAATGTATTTTTTAATTAATAGGAAAACTCAGATTGAATTTTCCTTTCTGTGTTGGGATGGAGAGACACCTCTCCTGTCTGCAAAAGTTATATGTTCAAAAAAAAAAGTGTGTTTACTGAAAACATAAAATACTTACATTACTAGCTGAAGGCTGTTTATAGTCAGACATTGGTCAACCTCATGAGGGCAAGTAGTCAAATGGTCCAGACGCATTTCGACTTTTCTTTTTTTATTTGTACTTCTAAGCGTTTACCACTTCTTATCAATAGAAATATTATTTTACAATTTCTTTAATAGAATTTTGCTCCAATTTTCTTATAAATATGTCCCTCGTGAACTGTATTCAACTCCTTGCCATAAATAGATATAAATTATTTTTTTAAAAGACACTTCAAGCTTGGCCGTCTACAGTAGCCCTCGGGGTGGCAGACATTCCAGGTTTCAGAACATTGTTCAGTGATACACACTGTTAATTGTTTCATTATATGTTCATTAAAGAATTCCTAAAACATTGAGAAGATGATGGCTTCAGGGCACTGTTTTTTTTTTACAACACTCATAATATGACATTCTCTGATATAAGGTAGAAGAAGGCCGAAGGACACAGGTTAATCCTGTTTTGTGGTTTATAACCTCCTGTGACTCAATGTTTCAATGAATCTTAAACATGTCCTCACGAGTATCTTGGTCAACATCTGTGGTTGGTATCACTAAAAGGAGATATTCTTGCTTCATCAACCCAATGCTATACAGTTTGTAAAGGGGTACATAAATTGAGTCTTCAAGAACAGCAAATAGGCAACAGTTTTTGGTTATCCCAGTTGAGCCCAGGCATCTATAATTAAAAAAATCCATTGAATGACCTGTTTACAGGCAAGGGTATAGAGAATTCCTTGTATGTTAGCGGCCCTTGAGGACTGGAGTTGTGCTGCTAATTATAAAGATGTGTAGATGTGATCTATACCATGTAACTTATTTTAAAGTAATATGGTGGAGGTGACTTAAGGGATAGCTACTGAACATTGAAAGCTGAGTTACAAGAAGGTCAGCTCCTTTTGGAGGAATATAGGGAGGATAACATTGTCTTTCCCTGTACAATGTCCACGATTAGTGACAGAAAGTCTGGGCTGGAGTAGGTTGACCAAATGGTTCCTTCAGCCTGGAAGGGTTATAAAAATGGATCATGCAGAGAAACTAAAAATTAAACTCAGCCCTGGAACATATATTTTGTGTCCCCAATTGAAGGGGCCATCTGGTCACTGCTAGGAACCATCATAAAACCTCGGTCTTCAATGATCTTTAGAGGTGTTACACACACACACATTGTTGCAGAATACAATGAGTGTTCCACGCATCTCTAAAGTGACCTCCTGATTTAGACACGATCTATATATCTCGACTTAGGGTCATTGATCACAACATGATTCAGCTATATTTTCTGTATTTTGTTTGGTGAACAGCTTGGTAACTTCCTGATTCTCTGGTTAACATTTCCATAATACCTGGTCTGGTTGGAGTTCCTTACCTTATTGTTTCATTCTCCATTCATTCATTACAAAAAAAAAAAATTCCAAAGGCAAAAAAATACTCATTTTGGCCAGCACACAAACCTGCATTTTTTTTCTTATCGCTAGGGAATACACGAAAGCAACTTTTTGATTTTTGAAGAAAGAACAAAAGGAAGGCAGTGGCATTGTTCTGAATAATTTATAGGCCCTATTGTTAAGAACTAACAGTGGGACACTCGCTTTAATTATCATTGCACCCAGTTTTACAACATTCTCTCAACAGGGCTCCCTGGAACGAAGAATTCATTATTGTTTTTAAATTACGATTGTACTCGTTCCACTAAACCATCGGAAGGCAAAAGGACGTTCATACAATTTAACCCTTTATGCGACCCACAGAAAAAGCAATGCCAATTCTTAGCGCATAGCCCTTTTGGCTCATAATGGGTTTGGAAATCACCAGATGTATTATATTTAGTTTCGCTTTATCGTTCTTCTGCTATAGAGGCAAGTAGGGTTGAGAGTAAACATTTTTGGCTTGGAGTAAAATGAGATTCCAGGCTTTTGAGACAACTCAGTTATTTTTTTAGTTTCTTTTCTAAGGGAGCTCAGTGTCTGTGTTTTGGAGGAAAGAAGGGAGAGGAGATAGAAAACATTTAATTAGTGTAGAGTGAACAGACCTTATCTGTTCTAACAATGTTTGTGTAAGTATATTTATATTATATATATATATATATATATATATAATATATATGTTTTCCAGGACACATAGAAGTTTTTCATATCGATGACCAGCAAAGATAAAGTGGTGCCCTGTATGTGGAACTCATGGAAGAGAACCAATTAGTGAGTTATACATCCCACATACTACAGGGCAGCATTTCGTCTGGGCTGGTCAGGAATATGTAAAAGATGATATGCGTCCTGATAAACATGGCTGATGTGGTCACCTTACTCCAGTGGTGTATTTAGCTTTGGGGATGCCCACACGGACCTAGGACTAGGCCAGGATACATAATTGGACAACTTTAGACATAATTTGTCTCAAAATCTTGCACTCTGATTGTACCCAGCTAATAAAAAAATGTTTAACTCTCTACTCGTCTCCTGTATTTTCATGGCCAGCATCGCACCAAACTCTACAGATAATACAGTTTCACACATCTAATATTTACAAGTGGTTTTTCTATCACAACAACATTGTTTATTCTCGGCTATACATTGGCCAAGCTTGTAGAATTAAAGTAATTCTTAAACTGATGCCGGCAACTTATTAACAGAAAAATAGAAATGCTTCACCCGACCCATCTGACGTGTTCAGGTGTTATATTAGGCACCCACCTGGGGTCTGTTTTTAATAATTCACAGCGTTCCATTAATTTAGAAGCTCGATTCAAGATACAAACTGAGCGCCCTGACATCTAATTCATTGTCTTTTCACGGTTGTAATTAGCCTCTGATAATGAAACCCAATTCAAAGAGTGCGAAATATCAATGACATTACCACAGAAAGAGCTATTTCAGGGATAACAATTGCTCCCAAAGCTCACATAGTGAGGTTTTCTTTTCTATTCTTATTTTTAATTACATTTCAACCCTTAGAACACGTCCTACTAGTATAAACGTTCTTTCGTTGGAGATACAGAATCCCAAGAGAGAGAGTTGATTGTAAATAGTGAACTGTGTTTATATCTTAAAGGAACGCTCCACTATCCCATACAGCCTCATGAGCAATACATGCAATGTGTTCGTTTAACCTCAAAAGGAGAAGCTTCAGCTTCAGAGTTGCAGTGGAACACGTCCTCTGTGGTCTGACATTTATATAACAAATCTATAAACTACCATTAAGTGACCATTCCTTCCATACAGGATTTGTAAGTATCCTCCACTTAAGTTGTACCTGAAGTCTAAATATTGGGTAATGTCTCCTTTAAGAGGATAGTTTTCTGAATATAAGGCTGCACTAAAATCAGCGCTATTATAAAAGGAGATTTTATTTCATTTTTTTTTACCAATAAATGAGTAAAAGGAAGGTGTTTTTTGGTGGTGGAGGGTATTAAATCCTATACTATGTAATGATGATTGATTCATCTGTGTTTGTAAACCATTCTCAAAGCAGCCAAACATGAATGTCGGTGAGTGATTCCATAATTATTTATAGAAAAGTGGCTGTTTTGGGGAAAAAATGGTTTAATGATCTTGAAAATGATTGATATTAATGAAAAATAAACAGAATTGTGGAACATTTCCATGAACTAGACTAATAGTGATGTTTCTTTAGTAGTATATGAAGAATTGCAATTTCTTGCTTTTTTTCCCCGCTGCCATCTTTACGGCATCTCTCCATTTCAAATTATTTGGAGAAGTTTAAAAAGTAATGATAAATATTGGAAGTGGAACGCTGGATTGTAAAGTAATAATGGCCTCAAAGCTACTTGATTTAGGGAGGGGGTTTTATTGCCAGTAAATCCTGAATGGACGGTGCCCTTGGAGCTTCCGTCCCCTACTGGTTTTACTTCGGGCTCATTTTGTGTTCATTCAGAACTTTTCTTTTGCTTTCTGCACAACGTCATTTTAAAGGTGCTGTGCCATTTAGACAAAACAGTAAGAACACGTTACGCTTAGATTATAAACCGGAGCAGGTCTATAATTTTATACTTTCATGTAAATTCTTAGTTTCTGTTGCAACACCGTATCCGCTCTTGCTTTTGCGTTACATGACAATTAAAGGCACAGTCTATTATCCCTGACGCCCCCTCTAAAGGAGAATGCATATTAAACTACTTTATGAGCATTTTAATAGGCATTCTTCCAAAATGAAAAATAAATACTTATAAACACTTATATGACACAGAAGAGGACACCCTGCTGCTGCAGCTGCCCTCCTCCTCCATGATCCCACTATTCTGCCCACTGATTGGCTGCTTGAAACATTCAACAATTTTGACAAGAAATTGTTCCCATTGAAATCAACAAAACTACTTTCCACACATGCACATAATCCCCCCCTAAAGGCAAAGCTTTACCTTCTTAAAAATGTTTTATTTTTATTTATTTTTCATTTTAGAAGAGTGCCTATTAAAGTTCTTATAAAGTTGATAAGTAGCATTTATAAAAAACAAGTAGTATATGAGACATTTAGAGAATTTGCCCAGTAAATTGTCAGAAATTGTTGTATTTATACATCTGAAATGTGCATTCTAGACTTAAATCCCTGACTCCATCGGGGGGATTTTACAAGGCAATGCGGATACACAGAAGTCTGCTGGCCCACATGTCCTCCGCAATACTTCAAAGAGGTTATGTGATTGATATGCGTGTTATAAATGGTATAGAAAATAACTTTTGAATAAAAAAAGTTACATTGTTATCTCCCGTATAATGTTAAGTACAGGACATTTATCTGAGTTAACATCTGCATGCCATGCAAGATAACAACGGTGTGTAAAGGCTGCACCTGTATCATTTCAAAGATTTCTGAATGTTTTGTACTTTCCCAGTTAAAAGTAGTATGCCGTGACATTCTATCTGGCTGGTTGCCAACTTCTTTGGATCTGTATTAAGTATATTATTCATACAGATGTGGTATTCTGTTCAGAGGACCTGAAACCCCCCCGGATCATTCTTTGGAAGACCATCAGACCAGTACCGAAAGAATTATCCCCTCGAATGGATATGATGGACAGCCTAGTGGAGAAGCAACCTTGGAATACTGGAAAGTTTAAGAAGTGGGGTGGGCTGAAAAAAAGGGAAAAAAAGAGGAAAAAGAAGTCTATAGCGGCAACCGAAACTGGATCTTTCCTTGTTGTGATAGTCCTACGGCTCACTGTCTCCTTTTCTATAAACCGTGGAAATTAGGCTGACATATGTACATACTTGGCCACCTACAGCATGTCTCATGTGCCAGCGTTTTAACGCTGATTAGTTACTTAAGCAATTTACAAGCAGATCTGTATGGTACAGATTATTTACAATGTTTTCATCTCCTGATTAGCACAACATTTTCGTTTTAGGTTTACGCTCAACATAAACACTGCATTAAATAATAGCACAGCAGTTGTGTATCTTTTATAAGTGTTATACAAGCAAACGTCAGTCCCGGGAAACGATACAGATCACGTGTCAACGTTAGCTTAAGCCATATGATTTTTGAATGTCAGAGAGCCCATATGTAACCAATGTAAAGGTGCAGATGTAACTCGTTACACACTGCACTTATACGGATATCTCCGTGCAATTAGCAGGACGTGGAGTAAAACGATACCCCAAAATGATTTCACGCCTGTTACTTCCTCGCTTTTCGTCTTATAGAGAAGTGCCCTAAGTCACAGCTGTGCCGGTGGCAGCTGGACGTCTATCTTCTTGTTTCAGATTGTCCATCATTGACGGGGCTATCAAACTGGTAATTTTGGCTGATGACTAGATGCGTCCTGATGTGTCCTACGAACACTGCTTTATCTACCACGTTGATTGTCATTTTCAAACTTTCTGGGTTCATTTGGGTTTATTTCTATAACAAATTAAATGATGAGTTAGCATTTTAAGCTAGTATTTTAATCCTATTTCAATAAATGTAGGGTCTACACATCTAAAAAAGTCATGGTTTATTTAAGAAAATGGATCCAATCATTCTGGATATAAATTACAAATGTTCTTGTTGTTTTTATCATTTATTATTATTATTATTATTATTATTAATATCTTGTATTTATATAGCTATTACTGTATTAATATTATTCTCTTCTTGACAAAAATTGCTTTTTTTTAAACTTACAATTATTCTTTTCACGAAGTTGTCCAAATAGTAAAAAAAAAATCATATTATATAATTCATATGTTAAAACTTGGAGACAAAAAAATAAAAAGCAAATGTTTTATGCTTACTTTTGGAAAGTTAATGTTTTTTTTTTATCATTTTCTACCTTTGTTCTGTAAAACAACAGCAAAAAAAAAATCAGATACAACAAATGTAACCTGAGTGACCTCATAATTTTGTATATTTTCTACATATGACAGACTTTATGTAAATACATACATTTATTTACACATGAGATTGATTCATATTATACAAATGATTGCTAGTACTTATGAACCCACAAGTCATACAAATGAGCAATCTATCAAACGTTATGGATATTTTGACATATTTCTAGAGATTTAGAAAAATCCCAGTAATTAGTACTTTCAAAGAAATCCTCTTTAGAAAACATGCCAAAGCTGCGGTGAATGAAAAGCATTCAGCGACATAACTGTTTTGGAAATCACTCATTAAACACTCTTACAGTTCCATAATGTCAGTCAGCGAATGAATCATTATGGTGATTATAACATTCATTCACATTGTGGATTGTTTGGTCATTTTTTGAAGAGGATCGCAACTGTTACTCCACAGAACAGCATATTCTTTATCTTAGTTCCTCGACATCAGAAAAATGTGTCAGGAAAGAACACTTTAGAAGCTGTGAAGTGAAAACCTACAGGAGCCACACCTGTGCACGCGCATTCATTTGGTTCTAGAATGCTAATGAGTGTCCATTCATTGTATGGAGCCAAGTTCATAAAGAAAAGACATTGGGAAGGACTGGTAACATTCAGCCCAGGGGCTATTCCAGCCAGGTGGCTCTGTAATTAAGCAGCCCAAAGCACATTATGAAGACAGCATGCCCAATGTGAATTATACAACATGGTGTGAAACACATTAACACAAAGGAGCTGCATAAAATACATAAAAGGAACACAGAAAGGATACAGTCAATGAGTAGATTCTTTTTAAAGGCCTGGCTACTCTAGACACCCTGGTGGTTGCATGTGGAATTGCAAGTACAACACATGCCAAAATGTGCGTGCTGTGGCAAGCATGTGTTAAAGCCATTGTCGCTTATGAATCAAACACCAGCTTTGTGTATTAGAGGAACCCAAGTATTGTGGTATAGGTCACTGAATAATATAAGTTGCGTATGTATGTGTGAGTTAAAAGAGCCTTGTACTATACAATTTCTTTATGTTTAAGTACAGGCTTACTACTTCTACTTTATTTGAGGTGAATGTGGTCAAATTGCAGAAAAAGGACACATCTTCACAAAAAGGCAGGAGACAGCGGAATGTCAAGTCAAGTGAGAGAGATATCAGAGATATCAGTTCTCTGTGTGTCCTGCCCCTCTGTAAAAGGGTATGGGTCTGTCAATTAGCATATTTGGCAATAACAATTGAGATATTCCAAAAATGACCCATTGTTAGGTAATGTCCCCAACCATTTCTAGATTATTGCATTTTCAACAATATTTATACAGTTTTATCATCATTCACTAAAATGATCATCAACTAACTAGTCCTTCCATGGCAGCCACATCGAAACATTTCCATTTTCTTTCCATCAAGATGTTCTCCACTCGCTGCTTCTTCTGCTCACCATACACACTTAAAAACAAAATAATATACAGCATATAATGTAATTTAAAATATGTCGAAAATCAACATCAAGAAATCGATACAAAACCCAGCCATATATAAAGAAAAACAAACACTTATTTTTTTTATTATTATTTTTTTTTTAAATTAGGACCATATAGTTTGAAGTGTAAAATGTCACCAGCATACTGTCTTGACAGCGAAGCTTTGATTTGAAGTTGTTACTTTTGTAGAGAACAGTCTGGAACTTTATAACCCAGATCAGGTTACAAGTTAAATGTTTTCCTTGGATTGCGTAGGGTCGGGATTGTGTCCTCTTTGTCTGATTCTACCAGTTTGAGGTCCTCATAACATGGACAGTGATCGTAAAAGAGAATAGATAGCGCAGCATCCCAGATTAGACATGGTTTTGTGAACATTTTTATAGACAAGTATTTAAACGCTAGTTCCTGTCATCAACACTCGCCTAGTTTTCCAGTGTGGGCCGGAACAAATAGATAACGTGATAAAGCAAAGCTTTATATACCAGAGGGGACAGATATGCATCAGTTTAGTAGAGATCAAGTCTTCTTTAATCTTCTGAATGAGTAATTCAGCTTTTTTTTTATTTTGTTTTTTTTTTAGGTATCTCAAAGAAAACCTATAAATCTATTTGGGCCCTGAGGAGCTTCTAAAGATGTTTATATGATACAGACAGGGAAGAGATATTCTAAAGTACAAGTAAAGTCAAAGAAAAAATAAAGAGACTTTGGAGATGTGCTACTTTGTATCTAATTCACATCCTTCTACTTTAGACAAAATCTACAGCCAATGATTAGGTGTTGGTGATGTTTTCTATTGATAAGGCAATTTACTGCTCGGTTATTTCAGCTGGTCCATGTGATAGTTTATCAATAATCATACTACTGCATTAGTGTAGCCAGTGATGAATACCTGATAACAGGAGGCAGGGTTCTCTCTTGGGTGGTCACAGCCTCCATTGCATGCAGTAGAAGGTGCTGCGTGTCTTTGTGATATGGAGCGTTGGGATATGTTGATATTTCCCGGCACTCAGGATCGAGGATGGTGGCCTCAGTGAGGACAGCTGGGGTTGATGTCCTGGGTCAGACCTAGGTTAGTGTTCAAGATAATTACATCACTGAGCAGCATAGCTATTTTATAAGTAGGGTACACAGTAATGTAATTTAGCAAAAGAACAGGAAAATTAGTTCTGAGTGAATAGCCTGCAGTAAATCACATCTTTTCTCTAGGATGTTAAGTTTTTAGCAGATCTTTAGAAGGTCCAAATTTTATGTTAAGACATCAGTGGGGGGTTTTGTGCCTAGAGGTGACTATAGCATAAATTGGACCCTGAACATCCGATATCAGCAGTGGAAATCTCCACCATTCTACTAGATTTTTGACAAGCTTCTAAACATTTAAGTTAAAATGATTTGTTCTCAGCAATGCACATCTTGCCACTCAGCCCTGTAGCGTTTAATCAAATCAAAAATCCTACTAGTGCAACAAGTCTCTTTAACGCACGCCTGTTCTATTTCAGAATACGACACTTTGCAACTTCTTGAAATCTTCACCATTTTGACACCTACTCTGTGTTTCTCTCCGACTTCCAACGTAACACTCGTGGAAACCATCATGCCCCTCAAAGTATGAAGGACTGAAGTCATGTAACATGTAATACATGTGAGTTAAAGACTGCTGTGTGCAAAAAGGATTTTTTTAACGTATAGAATATAAGTAAGTTATCCCATTGCCTTGGTTTCAGGTAGATTTATCAAAACGGTTTCTATGGAACCAAATCCGTACGCCTCCCACTTATAATTGGAGTGTCACTCCAAATTCCACTTATGTGCCAAGAATCCAACCTTGAGAAATGTCTCCATCTATCAACATAGAAACACATTTTTCCCAAGTTACTATCTTTTTGCATGGTTTCATTAAATCAGGTAGGAACTGTAGCGTGATGCCAAAGATTACAGAACACATACTTATCGTCACTAGAGATCATTTATCTTTTTTTTCTATGTTGACCCAATAAAAAGTGTCCACTTCAAATAAGGACTCAATTCAACCAAATGGAAACCAATCTGTAAACATTCTTTAGCCTTCCCCATCCATGTGATTATAAACAGCGAGGTACATTCAACGATTGTTGCCTATCTTTAAATTGGATGCCTTGGAAATCCTGGCTTAGTGTGTATTTACTCCAGGTCCATCAGATAGTTCCTTAACAGCGCCAGTATCTATAATCCCCCCCCCATGACAGATCAAACAGTATATCAGTTCCTCCAATACTTTAATACACTTAAAAACTATAATATCATGATATAATGTTGGCAACCTTTGCCATGGTTGGATAAGGAGAAATAGAGAGACACGAGGCAAGAAATCTACTAGTTGTGCCAATGTTGTCACCATTTGCCACGCACAATATTCCACACAAAGCTCCATCTACATGCGGTTTTACTAAAGTCTTTGAAAGCAACAGATCTCCTTTAAGTTCTAAACGTAGCACTGGTGTTACATTTCTGCGGATCTTGCTAATGGTCATTTATTGACTTGACTTCGATAAATAAGGGATAATCCTTTTTATAAACCTCTGAATGTTGTTTGCTCCCGCGAGATAAAGGCATGAGACATTCTGCATGTCTATTGTTTGCTAAAGAAGTTTCCTTTTGTTGAGTACTGTGTTCTCTCACAAACACTTCAGTAGTTGACTCAAATGCTTTCATGAGATATAATAGCAGGTGAAACACTTTTATTTGTTAATTCCATTGATGAGTGAACCAGGCCTAGCACCAAATTAGAATACAACTAAGCGGGGATCGTGTTCCATGATGTTGTTTTGCATTTTTCTGTTTAACTGTAAACATTGCTTCTAATATTCATTATTCAATAAATATTTCATTAACATATTTGTTTTTGAGTTCTTTAGGCATTTGACTACTAAATTAAATGTTTATATGTATATCCAGTGCGCTAATTTAGAACCATTAAAAAATATAAGAAGGTCCAACACCTGTTCCATTATTAAGAACCTCGCTGCTCATGCTAGGCCGCTGGTCTGCGGGATGAGTGTGAGTGCTATAGGGGGTCTTATGGGTTTTATCAATCTTGAGGGATTCTAATGGATTAAATTAAAGGGGAACCAATATCATTTTTTTCCTAGGGTGGCAACGTCCCCTTCCCTGATTATAGAAAATTACCCTCATTAATATAAAGAAAGTGCAATGAAATATGAGTTGTGTTGATAGCATGAATGTATGACCTCTATTCATAAGAACAAGGCGTTTGAGCCAAAAGAAACAATTACCTGGTGTGTCGCATTAGTTAGGGACTGCTTGGGAGACGATGATTTGAATGTAGTGAAAGTCAAGATCCTGAAGGTGGGGAGAACAAATGACTTCCGCAGGATACAGGTTGAGGGTATAGAAGGAGAGGCCAGGATTCCCAGAGAAAAGGTACAAAGCTGCTAAAATCCTAGATACGTGGTGCGGACGAAATGAAAATGGCAGAAAAGAGACACAAGTTGTGGACAGAGCAAAGAGAATGATTAGTGCTCAATATAAAGGTTCATTTTAAACCTCAAGATGAAGTATTTACTACTGCATGCCTCTTCTGAGATCTTTACATCCACTCTCAGAAACCATTAGAGTATTTCCTTTTCAATGCCGTCAATATAATTAGTCACATCAGCGAAACATATTGTTTAGCCAAATAGCAATTAAGCCTTTCATAACAAGGAGGAGTTGGGAAAACATGTTGTAAACCCAGACAAATGGACAACATGATCACCAATAACATAAAACCCTATACCGTTATTTTGTTACTCAAACAGGCAACAGTGTAAAACTAGACACAAAAAGTATACTAACCAAGGGCATTTTTAAAGGGAAGTATGAAAAACAATTAGTTTAAAACAAAAAGTCCCAAAATTGAATTTCTACACATGCGTCACATCTGTCTACATGTGCTTTGGCATATACTGATCTCGAGTTGAGACCACATGTGTAGCAAAAAAACGTTGCTGATGGAATCTTAAGAGTTCTATTTATAAAAAAAATACATTTTATGTAATCTCTTCAAGATCTTTCTCCCTTTTTTTGTTCTTTACATATGTCTTGAGAACTTCTATAAACTTAAATGCAGGTCAATAAATTGCTTGGCATCTGTACCTGATTATTTTAGAACTTATGAATTTAAATAATAAGTGTTAAAAAAATATATTTTTTAAAAAATCTAGTTAAAATTTGTGTTTAATAAAAATGGAAAAGGGGGGTTTATCCAGTTATAGAGCCCAATTTTCCAACCTTGTTCCACTTGAACAATTGTATATACTTAGGATAGCAAAACATGTTGGTCGGATGAAGGTTGTGCTGTTTGAACTTTCCCCGGCCAGTTTAGGAGCAATAGGTATTACTTTTTAATGCATGGCACACACTGGAACGGGAATGATTTTAAGCATTTTGGACATGGGAGTCACTCCAGTCAGCCCAGCACACTTAATATTGAACTTCTGCTGTGTGGAATACACAAAATCAATGATTAATCTGAAATGGACATGGCTGGGAAGCTATAATTAGTCTTAATCAGAAGATGCTCTCACACAAATCCATGCGGTCAATAGATGAATGTCAACCGGGAGACGCTTCATTCTACCTACACCGAAGAGATGACCCCAAACAGAACATCCTGTTTACCAAGCTCCTTGTCCTCGTCTGGTGTCTCTACGTGAAATGAATTTGGTTGGTTGCTTAAGTTACTTTCTTTAGAAAGACATCATTAATCATCTCGAGGAAAAACCTTTAAATTCCTGCAGTTCACCTAGGTGTTCAGGGGTAAGAAAGCACTCAACAATCACAGTAAAAATCAAATAGGACGTTAATAATTAATGGCTTCTGTGATATGTTAGACTTCTTAGCAAAGGGAAAATAGAGTCTTCTAAAAAAATATATATTGATGTGAGAAATTTAGGATTGTGCGACTTGTGCTCCATCCACAGTTTAGCAAGAAAAATGTATCTTCACTACACCATTTACAAAGTCATAGAAATAATAATGGGAAAACACAAGAAAAAGTATA
Organism: Spea multiplicata; assembly: GCA_009364415.1. Classification (NCBI taxonomy): domain Eukaryota; kingdom Metazoa; phylum Chordata; class Amphibia; order Anura; family Pelobatidae; genus Spea; species Spea multiplicata. The sequence continues at coordinate 112,565 of VKOC01016933.1, forward strand.
GTATTGCCAACTTACACTATATGTATACTACCGTGACCACAGGTCACTCTTGTTTTGAAAGAAAAGCAAATTTTGTCCATTGAAATAACATGAAACGGATCAGAAATACAGGGCAGACATGGTTAATTTTTTTGTAGCTAGAAATGGCTACAATATGTAATATAATATATACAATTTTTTTATTTATATATATTAGTATTGGAAACTTCCTTTACATCATTTGGAGAAGAGGTCGGCATTTGATGTTACAGGAAATACCACAACTTCAAAAAGTAAGTAAACACTATGATGTCATTATTTCTCATTGTGATATAAAAATATATACAGAAATTGGTTTCCAGATAAACCCCAAACTTTCCATCCTTCTGGTATTGTTTTTGTAATTCTTCGGGAGATTCTATACCATGAAAGAGTACCGTACAAATACCTCACATAATCCTTGAGCAAACCCTTGGCATGTGACCTAAACGCAACAAAACCCCTGATATAAGTCCATCTGGTACTCTATACATATATATATAAAAATCCTGGCACATGTCCTGAGAGTTTGATTGAGGACAGACATAGAAATATAGAGTCTGGTGGAAGATAAGAACCTTTTGGGTCAAGTTGTAATTTTCCATTTTTGTGCCTGCTTTTTTCACCTCAAGTTGTATTATGTCCTTATGCAAACCTTACCAGGTCCGTGTTATCAATCTGCGTGCATACGTACTGGTATGCACGGCATATGCCGACCAGTGCTGGAACTTTTGATCATACAAGAGTTAAACAGGGAAACATTCTTGAAATGTCTTAATAACGCACAAAGTTGTTGAGACCAAGTAACGCAGAACGAAGCACTAAACAGACACCTCCTTAGAATGTCAATATCAAAGTTTTAGGGAAAAAAATAACATAAATCTGGGGTGAACCTATAATGATATCCACCACGAAAAGATCATTTATAACAATATGTTATTATTTTTATTAATTTCCAGCTTTTAGGTGATTCCAGGATATACTGTATTTCCAGTTATGATATCACATCCCCCACCACACACATTAGGCATATATGCAAATATCATTCGAACTCCCATGATCCCTCAGTGACAATAACATACGAATCATACATTTCACCCAAGTTCTAGCATTCTTCATCATTATAATTGTTTGCATACTAATTACATTTCCATTTATCACAATTAAATATAAAGTTAATTAGTTTTGCATCCTATACCCATGAGTAAGTCTTGCAAGCTTTTACTATTAAAGTTGTATAAAGTAATTTCCTGATTAACTTCATAACTTTCCACCATTCTGTCAACTTTTTTTTAAAAAAAATTTCCCCCCAATTTTTACTCTTTAAATTTTTAGAATGACTCTCTTAATTCCCAAACCCGATATGTCAGTGCAGATTAAGAAGTTAATAAATTAAACTAATTACACATTTTCCTTTCTATTGGTACATAAACTATTTAAGACTCGAGTGCTGGTGCCCATTTCGGACAAACCTTGGCCAAGTTTCTTGTCTTGAAGTCCATACTGCAAACCCTTCGGCCAGCTGTCCTGTGTGTGTTGTTTCCCTCCGAAGAGGCTCTTGATAGATGCTTTCCGCATTCCAAGCTTCTCATTCATAAAGAATTTGCACAGGATGAACATAAGAGAGGGTTTCAGATGTGACGCTCTAGGATTCTTCCTCTGCCTTTTTCCTGTATTGCTGGATGTCTTGAAGGACGTAGAGGAAAGTGCTCTTTGTCTTCCATGTTTGACACCTGTTTCGGGGAGCTTTTCTTTTTTCGTACGCGTTCGCGTTTCCATAAGGAAAGCCAAGCTAGGAAACACGTTTATCATACTACAGCCGCTTATCACTGTGAAAATGAGCTAGGAATCTGTGATCCGCAAAACATTTCTGTTGCCAAGAAAGTCAAATGGTCTTCCCATCCTGTAATTATTTTTGTTGTGAAAATAATAATTAAAAAAAAAAAAGTTTTATTCATTAGTTATAAAAACATTGGTTCAGAATAAAATAGATTTTATCAGACATAACATTTCAAAGAAAAACATAATCAACTGCATTGTTTGTTGAACCAAAGTAAAGAAGAATAATAGAAGGAAATTCCCTGATCTCATTTTATTAAAGTGACTCTTTACCCATCATATACTATTATTATTATTATTTATTGTTTTATGTAGCGGCATCATTTTCCACAGCGTTGTACAATGGGTAGACAGGACATAACAAGTAGTGCATAACATAACAATTTGACACACAGAAACAACAGGTGGGGAGGGCCCTGCTCAAAGGAGCTTACAATCTAGACAATATACACTTTAACACATATAACAGATGAGTAGTGGTCTACAAACATATAAGTGGATGCCGCAGAATTGCCTATATGCGTTTGCCCCTTTCTTTTCCGCCCCAGGTAGTTGGCTTGCAGGAGATTTGTGCAGCCAATCACATCTGCTGACATGCGACATACTCACCGCCAATCAGCTCCACTACTAGTTCCTAGGAGCCCCACCCCCAACCCCGTGCACATGCACTGATTCGCTGCTTCAAGTAGCTAATCGTTGGCGTGAAATGTTGGACCAATGGGTTGTGCTGCAGCCTCTCCGAGAGATGATTTATTGATTTTCTTCACTTTTAGTGAATGCATATTACTTACTAAATATAACGTACTTATAAAGTAGCTTAATATGGGTTCTTTGCCTGGGACTTGGGTTTACCCAATTTATTTTGGGTAATTTTTTACCTTTTTTTAATATATATATATATTTTTTACCAGAAGTAGGTAAGAAAATGTTTGTAATAGACATTTCACTAAATCCTAATTATAGGACCGTGAAGGTCCGCAAGCCCTGTCACAGTTTTAGGTTTCATGCATTGGACATTCAGCCGTATTTATACTAAACTGAATGATTTGTAGGAAAATATCGTAAACCTATGATTAAGTTACAGAACTCAATTTTGTGTTTTTCTATGTTGTCACTAACCTTATATGATAAATGTAAGGGTATTATGCTTATTATTATTATTATTATTATTAAAGGGGAAAAAACGCAGAACTTAATCATCTGTTTTATTTGCCTTACAAGGATACAGATATCTCTGCGTGTGGCTAGAGGTAATGAATCATTAAATAATGGTGCTAAATGGAGTTTTGGAATAATATGACATTTTTTGGAGCTCTCACTAATGGTATTGTTGTGTAAAATGAGATTGACTTGTTTTTCGGAGTGAAGCGCCACATCTGCTGCTCTCCAGTCCGGTGGCGACATTCCAGATGAAAGAGAGACCTTGAAAATTAAAAATTGGGCTTTTCAATTACTGAACTAAGCACCCTAATTACATACAACAGTGTCCCATCTGGTCCAGGTAGTTTATTCACTCTAATCACTCTTGGACTTTGCCCTTTAACAGGCTGATGACTTCATTAAAACTATTATTTTTCGCAAATGCTCCTTTATTGGTAAATGTTTGCTATTCAACAAAGAAATTCATATACCGTACTTAGTATCTTCGATTTCATTCCGTCTCGTATAATCAACATACACATCTCTGTTTTCAAACATATCAATATAAATATTATACCCCCCCCCACTTTAGCTAAGTATCAGAGGAGTAACGGGGAGTAGAGGGACTGATGAGAAACTTTGGGAGTGATATGAAACAGAACCCACGGGATGTAGATACATGGTATAACATATTTATTGCACGTCTGGGTTTTTTTTAGTAATTTTCTATTTAACAATGAATTTGTATTTTAAAGCTAAAATTATTATGTGCACAGCCTAACGAGCAAGAGCATGCAGTAATATCCCTTGCGTGTTTTATTCTAACGAGCATCCTTTATTTTTACTTTAGAAGTTTGTCCATTAAATACGCGGATGATTTTAATAATACTTTGCTAAATCTGCCCTTTTTTGTTTCCGAATGCAGCCAGAACTGTAGGGTTACAAAATGTTAAATGATTTAGTTCTGTGGCCAACTGGGATAATTCACAGCATATACCATTCTTGCTGGGTTTAAAAAAGTAGTTTCCAAAAGATGTGGTTTCCATATGTTTTTAATCAACCTTGATGTGTTTTCAGTTTAAATATCCCCCAAGGGCATAACTAAGGACTGCTTTTTATCTAAAAGGTGGCAGCAATTGTATCTAAACTAACCTTAGAAATGTACCTTCTTTTTTATTTTTAGTAGTACTACAAGTAGCTAGTGCAGATCATCAAGCTCCCACAATATATGTATATATGTATATATATATATATATATATATATGTGTTTGTGTAAATATTTACCATAAGGTTGGGTCAAGACAGTTCATCAATACGTTCAACAAAATGTCCAGTTATGGGCCACTGCCACTCATAACATATCACCTTTACAGCATAATTCATGTAATTAAGAAACCCTTGGAGTGAAGTCTATTGGGATTTAGAGAGACCAGCAATAGTTAGCGCTAGGTATTTAGTATATGAGTTACTAGCAAGAAGAAAGAAAGTTAGTAACAAAGACCTATGCGCTGCTTCTAACTCAGCACTTTAATGGTAGCCATATTACTCAATGAATTGAATGTCGGTCTGGTTCTATGAGATTAATCGTAGGCCATGCAATTTAATTTTACATTGTGACTGCACGGATACAAAAATTGACATTTTAACATATGAGAAAAGCACAATATATAAAAAAAAATGTTTCATTCTGCTTAGTTTTAAAGTTTTGTCATGGTATTATTGAGGTTGGTGCCATTCTCCTTTATGCATGTCTGGCACCAAAAAAGTTATAGTAAGTGATAAAGGATTAAAAAATTGGAATTCAAGAAGAAGCAAGTTCCATAATGAATATCCCACGACCATTTTTTAGGAACCATGTCAGGTGTATCTAGAGAACAACTAAAATGCACTCAGCGTCTACTCAGATCAATACTCTTGACTTGAGTCACTGGGGGGGAAACATGCTGGGGTTTCCAGAGGAGTAGAGAAGACCCCCCCACAGCCTTGGAATTGGTCAGTCCTGCTGGTCTTATGGGCCCCTAACCTTCTTAGTACATAAATAATAAATTATCTGTGCTGCTCATTATTTTAATACTTATTTATCAAACAGAGTAGTCTCTAATGGTAATTGGGCCCTAGGCATGCCTCCCATGGCCCAGGCTGTATTTGCATTTTGTGTTTAAAAGGAGGGCGGCAGGTTTAGATCCCAAATTGGGGCCCGAGGCATATTTTGTAAGTCTGTGCAATTTGAGGTTTTGTGAAAAAAAGACTCAGAAGTGCTAATTTTTTCTCTTATGTGGCTTTTTATTTTAAAAAAAAGGATAATTCTGATGTTTAACGATGTGATGTTCGCAATACTGCCATCTGACAGATGGCTTCATTTTGCTCATCAAGATGAATGAAAAAAAAATATCACTTTCTGTAAATATACTCATGCGATTATTTTCAGTGTACATTAAAGCATATACATTACTGAAAACGTGCCTAAAGGGATTGATTGTAGCATGAAAAATTAAGTATAGTTTTGTGCATTCAATTCATGGAAATGTAGTAAATAAATGTACAATTTCAAAAAATATTAAGATCCTCAAGAAAATATAACAGTCTGCCGTTCAGAATAGATGAACGGGTATGAACCACAATCACAAGAGCGTGGCCGTCATATAAGACCACATGGCTGCCACCAAAACTGGAAGTGTAGCGTACTGTCAAACGCAAAACAATTGCCCCGGCCCCCTGGGTGCCCTCAACACCAAATGTGAGGCATAATCATATTCTGGGAACTTTCCTGGTTTTACCCCTGTGGGTCAAGCTCTGTTTACCTGTAAATCCAGATCAGGTTTTTCTTTCTCTTAGGAGGAGAACAACCTTTGGCGACACTCACTGTCCACCTACCCTGGTCTCAGGTATGGACGTTATCAGACACAGGGTCATTTTTCCTGGTATGCCCACCGGCCAATCCTGTTAATACAAATGGCCCTTTATTTGCCAATATTAATATTCCTTAAATGCCCTTCCATATAGCAAGGGACTGAAATCCATGCTGAAATCAGTCCCAACAGGTGCACCAAGATATGGTATTTAACATTATGATGACCATGACTGTGATAGGAGATTGCCCAAAATATCGATGTGCACATGCTTAAAGAATTCAGGAAGAGGATAAATATTTCTCTTTGGGCGTATCTGGTTTTTTCCCCTAACACATCCGTGGTATCCTGTTTGTTTATGCTACGTTTTATTTCTTTTCGTCATATTAATAGAATTCGTCTTCCAGGTGGCGGAAGTCTATGATCTACACACAAAAGAAGGATGTTGCTTCCTCTTCTTCTATCCAATGCGTTGGGATGAATCTCGCAGGCAATCTTTGAGGAAACCAAGTTCACAACAAGGAAATACCGAATTGATCGAGGGAAAAAACAATATTACGAAAAGGGTTTCCATCTTTCACATGCATTTCTCAATGTGTTTGGTCATGTTTGCCAGTGTTTTTGTTTGTTATATGTAGCTGTTTTTACCGGTCAGGAATGCAGAGATGGCGAAGTGATGTCCAAGTTCAAGTCTATCTGATAGAGATGGAGCCAAGATGGTGTTTTTGGTTTTTGGTCTTTCGAAGGCTATATCCCAACCCGAAATCCAAGAAGCTGGAATGCTGCTTATTGTGCATTGAAATACATCTACCCTCATTAAAGAGTACAGCCTACAGGGACCTAGAATTTTTGGAATGTAGCAAAACCTCCCAAGCGGCAATCAGTATTATTTTAAATTATGTAATTCTATGATCAGATAATGTTGTATTTCTTAGAAAATTGCTTCTTTTTCATTTCCAGTCTCGGAGGCTATTATGACTTATGGGGCTCTGGAGAGTTATACCGTTTAACGTCCTGGGGACATCATATTTCAACTGCTGAAACCTGAAGAGCTCTTGATGAATAGATTGTATTTAAAAAGTACAAAACCCCAAAAATGAAAACACAAAATATTTATATTTAAATGAAATGTAAAAAAAATAATTCTGAGCATTTCCACCGGCCTTAAGGACACTCCTGACTTCGCTTGGCTTCTAGAAACAGCTATTATCTTAAACTAGCTGGTAGATTGTATATTTTAGATTACAGATGCTTACGGTTAAATAATTGGAAGGTCAGATATGCAAGTGGCGTTTCCTCACTGTAAATCTATTAAGGGATCTCATTAAAAGCCTCCATGGCAGTCCGAAGAAGCGTATATTGCAGCAGGTCCTAAATCACTCAAGCGTATCATAGGGTGGCCTGTTAAGTTAAAGAATGGCTAATGACAGCCCGACTATCCCAATGTCAGCAGGAGCTGACCATCATGGCAATATTGTATCAGCTGCAGATATAAAGGCTGTTAATTGTATTTATACATACCATTATGCTTTCACTCTTAATTTCGGCATCCCTGCCCTTATATTACCTTTATAAATCACCCTGTGTTTGATAAAGCTACTGATCATAACCTTTATTCAACACAAAACTGTGTTAATGGTTAAAATGCCTCTCGGTTTGTATTTTTGGCAAAAATCGAGGATAGATATCATTGAAACTGGTTTAATTTATTTATTCAAATTTGCTTTCTTCTAAGATCTTAATTAGGAACGAAAGATAAACCGTGCGAGCCAACACGCCTGTATGGATGAAGAACACATGCCTTATTTATGTACATATCTGTTTGGTAATCAGATCGATTTCTCTGCCAGCCAATGGGAACGCTTTCACTTTCTTTTTGTGGTTAAAGTTCATTATATAGGCTCTGACCTTGCTTTTCAAAATAGAATTCAATTAGAAGTCACCCAGACACACAGCATTCCAGAAATTATCCATGTGTTACGAGAGCATGTTTTACAAACAAACATGGAAAAAAAGGTTCTCCAAAACCAAAACACAATCCCAACATACCACGCAACTGAGCCTGGCTTTTTTTAAGCGATAACCTCGCTGAATCATATTCTGCAATGGTCGGATCTGAGAGTATTACAAAAATTAATTGTAATATTAACCCTCTAATTACCTCAACACAATCATTGTAGGCAAAGTGATTAGAAGACTCAGTTAAGAACTAGAGGTGAGCAAAACTTCACCCAGTTACTTTAGGTGTTGATCTTGTGAAAGCTTACCAGTTTAAGTACTGAAACAATGAGGAAAAAATACATTTAGCGAGGAAAAAATAGATTTGTTACAAAAATGTTTCTTTTACAAAACTGGGGAGAAAAAAAGGAGCACATCTTATGTCATCTGAAAGCTTTACCTGTGTCCCATTTGGCTGAAACATCTTACACCACCGTACACGCTGCTTTTAGATGCTGGTATCGCAATTTTATACACATTCTAAACCGGTCAGGTGAACATTTTGAGACTCCATGAAAAACTCCTTGATCTCCCGGAAGGCTTTTATCATCATGATTCTTATTGTCTAATATTAATAGACAATTTCAAGGGATCCATGTATAAAGTGGATATAGAGGCAAAGGTGATAATTGTTAGCCTTATTTGCATGCGCCTACCCAGAATCCCCTGTGGTTTGTCTGGTGTCTGTAGCTGAGTGTTTAATAATGCTTTTACTACTCCTTAAATTGAAGTAGAAGGGTTTCCATCACTTTTACTCACCATAACTTATGTAATGGTATTTCTTGGCTACCCCAAGGCTCAAGTATTAAGCCCCAGTATCACAACCTCATGCTGATGAGTCCACTTAAGGATGAACCAGCTGTCCATGAGTGGTGTTCTGATTACTATACCTCTTCCTGAGTTTTGTCTAAAGGCTGTCTTGTACAGCGGGCAATTACTTTCAAGGGGTCCATGTATAAAGTGGATATAGAGGCAAAAGGTGATTGTTGTTAACCTTATTTGCATGTACCTACCCAGAATCCCTTGTGGTTGTGGCAGCACCATGAGATTTCTGAGGGAAAAACAAGCCTTCTGGTGTCTGTAGATGTGTGTTTAATAATGCTTCTACTACCCCCTTATATATATGTAACAAAATATGTGTGTAACAAACTGACAAACTAATCAGCTATTTCTACATATGACATTCTGTATCAGGTACCCTGCAATTTTCCAGTATTGACAGCCATTGAGATATCAGTAATTCATATAGTGATGGTTAGAACTTGTAATAGATCAAAAGCCACTTAATGCCAAAACCAAAGAAGTTTTAATCCTACAAAACACACAACTATAGTATGGATGAATGAATGTGCCATTTGCAATTGGCAATAATATTATATATAAAAGACATGCTACTTAACCTTGTGAAACCTATAGATTCATGTTTTGCATTGAGCCAAAAAGAATTTTTATGACTCCTTTGAGACAATTTGTTTGAACATAAGCAACTATGTAACACATTTTACTCCTTTGTGTTCAAACTAATAGACAGTATCAGACTTTCATTTCATTCTACAGAGCATCGTGATTTTTTCTGGCTCTAATTTTCATTTTAAAAAATAAATAACTAAATAAAAAATATATATTTAAATTAAAATATATTTAATACATCATTTAAAGTAGATAAAACTTACATTTCAGGAAGATAAAAAAAGGTTGTTTTAATACTGAAATAGTTCAATAGCGCTTACATGTTAATGTAACTTGATTCTCATTACAATGTTCCACCAGAGGAAGCGGTGTATAAATTGTTGGCTCTATATAAATAAAAGATAATAAAAAAAATAATAATTAAAATGAACCTGAGACTAAACGATACAATAGCTAAGGAGGCCCCTTCTCACAGGATTACAATCTAGACGGAATGTGATTTTTTTCCTTATTTCCAATCATTTATTTTTTTAAAAAAGGTATATAGCATGTTTCTAAGAGGTCTACCCTTTACAGTACAATTTGATGCCAGAATAACAGTGGAACTTGATCACTACCTAGAATTTTGTCAACTCTACATTTGAAAGGATCCGTTTATTACCTAACAACGAGTAAATGTTATTTCTTTCCAATTGAGTAGATTGATTTCAGCAGCATTTTAGCAAAATTTACTAAACAGCAGAAGTGAGAAATAAGCCTGCCAAGGTGTGTTGAAAGAACCTCACGTGATACCTGAAGAAGAGCACTTTGATGTAATTGGAACTCAGGAAGGTATGTGCTCACATTACATACTGATACATATAGATATAGGTACTATGGTTAACATCCAATAAACCCCCAACAATTAGTCAGTGGCTATGCCACATCGAGTTTGTAGAGCTGGCCAAAGGCTAGCAGTTCCCAGCCCAAGAGCAAAGCCTAATAAAACATAATAATCCAGCATGAGTACAAACACTAATGTTCCCCTGTAGTTATACCTGGGAAACCATGCTGGGAGGTGAGCATAGAGCATACATTACAAGAGGGAAGTATAATTAAAAAAAAGAACTGAAAGGACAAGAAATCCTAAACTAGAGAGCAAGAGACTTAGATGTAATGTAAGGGTGTGTATATTTGGAACAGCCTTCCAGGAGAAGTGGTAGAGGTTGAGGTATCCAGAATATAGGACAATACCAAGGGTCAGGTAAAGTATTTACAGCAGAAATACAGTTCTATGGAACTACAAGTAAAGGAAAAAAGGTAGCAACCAAAAAAAGTTAAAATCAGAGCTACAGGGTTGTAATCGCCAGCCAAGGACTTTTGGAAAACTTTTTGTCTTTTAAGAATTCGAAGTGAGGAAAGTATCCACAGCAAATTGACAAAAGAGAGCCAATGTGAATCTATAAGGCCACAGCATCACCATAGTAAAGCGACCTCTTTATTTGTTGTCTGTAGAGTTCAATCATTTTTTTTTTCTGTTTATGTTTTCTGGATCATAGCCTCACCTCATAATTTATTCATGCCAATGAATCTAGTAGCACTGAGAGAATGACACGACACAATCCAAATAACGTGTTACGTTGTGGACATAACACACCCTTCTTTTACTTGCCTGCTTTCTATCCATGACTGAGAACCAATCACCCATGACACCCCTGACACATCCATAGAGTAGCACTTAATTCCAGAGCCTTACTTACTTACATCACACAATCTATTTTTATGTATGGCATATCCTCTTATGTTCAGACATTCAGATGTTGGGGCTTATATGTACATTTACATGTGAACAAACAGTGATGATTTACCTTGGGTGCTACACTATGCCTGTTCCCTGCACCTACCACCATTGCTGTTGTCCTTACTGCTAAGTACCAGGGTATGATGTCATATTCTGATGCGCCATCTCTTACAGACGTATGGCACCAGATTCAGCGTACCAGGAGGGCACAGTTTACCTGGAATACTTCAAGAGATCAGAGGTCTACATTGTAAGCACCCCATTCAGAAGTGACAGCCCAGGGAGCTTGATCACCCAAAAGGGAGATCAGGTCCTGGTTTTAAGGGGCTAGGCTGGGGTTATTTATTTGTTCTAGTCCATGTATGCCTAAGAGACAAACAAATGTAAAACTGTATCTTCAGTCAATAGGCCATCGTCAGTAGAGAGTGAAATCACCTCTTCCGCATTGTGGAGTCAACAATGGGCTTCAGCTGAGTAATTTATTGTACATTTAAATTTATTTTTGATCTAGAGGTATAGATCTTTTACCGACGCAAGAAATGAGTAATGAAAACAAGGTAACCAAGCTTAACGTTTATTGAATTAAATTAAACAGGGCTCAGGAAGCAGGAATCGTTTTATAAAAACAAGTTGAATATGAACCACTTATATGTAGAGTGAATTAAACCAGTCTATATAAGTGGCTAAATTGGAGCCAATTCAATTCAAGGATTGGCAGTCCGCCAGATTACTCAGGTATGCTTTTATGTATAAAGATAAAGCAACAATTGATAATGAGATTATTTTACAGAAACCAGCAACTAATTGCCATTCACTAGTAATGGAACTATAGGAAACCATGAGGTGGACATGAAGCTTGGGACAACTGGTGCACTCCATCTCAATGTCCCAAGCTCCCTCAGCGTCATGTGGGAGACAATCAAGATAGGATTCCAGGGACCACTGCTCTGTAAGTATCAGTACGTTGATGCTGTTAGGAAGATGTATGGGACAAGCATAGGCAGGAATATCTGTCCCCCTCACCCCTGGGCTATCAGGGAGGCAGAAAGAAAAACTGAAGCTTGTGGGTGCAGATTGTGGCCAAAGAGGGCAGAATGGGGAAGAGCTGAACACTGAATGGGGAAGATCCTGTATCAAGTAAAAGAGTCTCAGGGAAGGATTAGAATATCAGAGCCATATTATAAACTAGAAATGTTAGGTGTGTATTTGGGGCCACATTTTCTGGCTCCCTCTTCTTCCTTCTTTCCCTGCCTAGAAGTCCCAGGGGGTTTTCACACAACTCTGTAGAGGATAAAAAAGAGAGGTCTTAATAGTTTTAAGTAAAAAAATTAGGGAAAATAAAAATATATCTAAAGGGTTCCACAGGCATTTCTGCATCAGTGGCCCAATATTATCTATTCGTCCCAACTATAGTCAATGTTACTATAAATATAGCAAAACTTCAGTCCTTTGCCAAAAAAAAATATATATATAGTTTTTAAAACCAGTGTCACATTCTTTCCTTACTTGTTACCTAACTACATTTCTAAAACTGAGTCTGGACGCTTTCCAGTCACACAATTAAACTCCCAGCAGGTTAGTTACAGACAACCAGTGGCTCCTGTGAAACATGAACACTGCGACATCAGAGTGACGGATCTGTGGATAATACGCAGATATATTCGGCTTGCACCCAAGAGATCGTCTCTTTCGAATGTGAAGAAAAAACATTCACAATCTGAAAGGAGCCAAAAAAAAGATTATGTTCAAGCAGTAGCAAAAATAATGTCATTTTGGTGGAAAAGAAGAGAAAGTATCATTGATACTGTGTAGTTGAAAGGTCACAGACTGATAATTTAACATAAAAATGCCCCATTTTGGGAAAAAAAAGTTGATATTCTCTGTTATGTGTAGGAATCAACCCATTGTTAAATTGACCAAATTTACTGAAACTTTTCAGATTTCAGTTACTGTAATTACCAACTTTTATGGGCACACATAGCAGCGCTATTAAGAAGTACATCAACTTTTTTTTGTTAATTCCCTTCATTAACCCTTCACGGCTTAGAAAAACATTGCTTATTTCTCTAACCGTTTAAAATGTGTGATTCGTTAATTTGAAGCGGATATGATTTATTGTGCAGTTTAAATTGGGCGACATTTAGTTATATTTACTAAGCGTTACAAAGCAGACAGCAGAAATTAATGGTATCAAATTGAGGAAGGAAGTCTTCATAAAGACGCTATGTGGGTCCCTGACTAATCCGCCATTAAGTAAAAAATGCCAATGGAGGAAATGTAAAGGAATTCTTATTGTATGATGTAAATGCCCCCTTCCTTTTAAGAAACTCTTTTTTTTAATTTAAATAGTGCCCATGCTGAAAAGATTTCCGGTATTGTCTCAAAACTAAGTCTTTTACTGCGTATAATTTTTTTTTAGCAAAAGCTAAATAGGAATAGGCAGAATATTTACTATGGCGTTCCCAAACAACAATTTTCTCTTGTCAATGAACTGATTGTATTTTGGCATTTAAATGAGTTGTTAACGGTGTCTTGATCGATGATGGTTCAAAGTATTGTTCTTCCAGGCAAAAGGCAAAAACCTCCATGTTGAATTCAAGATTAGAGATGCGAAAGCTTGATGATTTATTATACATTCAAACATATATTACTTGATAGCAGATACACTGATCTTCCATTAAGTTTGCATGATTTGAATGTTTAACTTCTAAATGCTTCATGGATTCATTTATTTATTTTGTTTTTAGGTTCATCTAAACAAAAAAAAACTCTGAGGCTATTTGAAGGGAGGACATTTTTTAAATAAACCATTTAATTAATATAGAAAAAAATGACATCAATTGCTATAGTTTAAGAGGTGTACATCATCTTTATGGTTACAAAACATGTCCGTTGCTGCCCTCTTGTGGTACAGTGAGAACTATGCATCTAATACTGAAAATCTGCAACATCTAGGAAATTTAGAGATTTTAACGATTAAAATGTAATATTATAAAGTAAAAAAAGGACATTAGAAGTATATCGTTACATACGTAATATACATGTAAAACTACAAGCACTGCCGTTTGATGACATACGTGTTTATATTGATGTTGCCTGCAGCAGGGCACAGGCAGCAAACTCCAGCAGCAGATCGGGTTAGTGTATTATCCCTCGACCCACCGGGTATTTGAAACACAAACTATGTAGAGATATTACATAAAATAGAGAATCACTGTGCTCAACACACATATGATTAAGTGTATCTGTGAATTTCATGTAATTGTTATGTTGTAGTTCCTTTGCTTGTGCTGCCATCTGGTGGACAACTGGTGGAATGTCCTAACAATAAACTTAGATTAACCCATCAAGTACATACACATACAAAAGGCTGGGTTCAATGATCTAAAACATAATTGGTGTTACCAGTATCAAAACAGTATGGTTTGATTTAATCAAATATTCAGATTCAGATTCTAGAGTACTCAAAAACAACTTCTACCAACCAATCTAAGGGGGTACTTACAATACTTGCAATGAATGTGGTTTTTACATGTACGTTCCAGGCCATTAAAAAATGTGAACATTTTTAGACATAGCCAAAGTAATTCATCACAGAGAAGACACCTGAAACAAACTCCATGCATATCCAAAGAGAAGTCAAAAATGTGTTTCTTAAAAGCCAACAAGCACAGGGTGGGGAAAACTGCTAAAGAAAAGATTATACAAAATGCGCTTGTATGCAAAAAAAATATATGATATTAGGTGGCATGCATATGATGGCTGGAGTGTCTCTTTAAATATATACATTCGTCATGTTCCACGGGGGCTATTTCAACCAAATACAAAATAATCATTCTTTAACTAAAGGAAAAAGCAGTATGTAGCTTTTAAGCCTGTATCCTATTATCGAGAGTCTCACGGATGGTCAGGTGGGAGGTCCCGTGTGTAAATGATTCTTTTCTCATTTCCCCTGAAACCCCAAGTGTGCCATTTACAGCTCAGGTTACCATGTCTTGGGGATGAAATGTAACAAGCCAGGGGCCAGTTAAGAAAATATGTCCACGAACTTGCCCATCAAAGTAATCATAATGTCAGCGAATCATAATACTCTTCCAAACACCAGTATCCCACTTCTCTTAAATAAATCGGTTAGAACCTTCAATAAACATGTTTCCATAGCAACGGCTTCACATATATATATACAACATTATTTTTTTTCATTTATAAGTATAACATGTGATGCCTGCATCCTTTATGCTGTTCATATCACTTGTTTCCTGCAGGTCACTGACCAGATGGGAAGCCAGCGAACTTTAATGTCATACAGAATAATTGTGTTGGAATTGGCCCCAAAATCATAGAGTAGACACAAACAGCATTATTCAAGGATTCTGACAAAACTGTGACGCAAGTAGATATATAACATAACAATTTGAAGAAACCGTACTGGACTCACTTTAAACTTGGGGTGAGCCCCAAGAGATCCCTGAGGTCAGGCACTGATTTCGGCCGAGAAGTCCTTGTCTTGGTATGCTGAAAGGGACATACCAAGACATTCCGGGCAATGCTCTGCTTCCAACTTTGTGGGAACAGTTTGGGAAAAGCCACTTTTTTATTCCAACAGTGGAAACTGTTACAGTTATTTAGAACACAATGTCATAAAAGCCCCTGTTGGTGTAATGGTCAGGTGTCTCAATACTTCCGTCCATATAGTGTTTATTTAATGCATGGATAGAAAAAAAAATCCCTTTTCTAGAAAAACAATATCCTAACATATCCTAATATGTTTTGGTATCAAATGGCAAGATAATCATAGCTTCAGGCCAGGTGCAATGGAATGACCTGGTTGAGTGCCTCCCTAGGTCTGACCTAATGTGGTGCACCAGCTGCCCTCAGTCGCTTGCCCCCTGTACATTTCACCCTTGCCAAGCCTGATTAGCGAGGTGTGATTGTCATCTCTCTTTTCAAAGACAGCAAAATGTGTCAACATGTGAAGTGTACTTAATGGAAACCTTCTCATCAGAGAACGATCAAAGCATGCCCCATGGTATGTGCTCACACAGGACCACCTTAAACATTTGGACTTTTCAGTTCTATTGTGCAGGGTATATTTTCACTGCATTCACTGCATTTTAGATCTGCAGTCTGACATGCCGCTGAATATGGACCTTTTGAGTAAAAAAAAAAAAAACATTTCAGATGCCCCAGACCAGAGAATTACCGTACGATTGAGATTGACTACATTGATCTTAATTTAGAAAAATAAAACCACCCAAAATCTATAGAACTTTGTTAAGTGTACAGACCCTAAATGTACTGTACCCATTTAATACTGATGTCTGATGAGACATTAATCAAAAGTGAGATCTTTGCTAAGCCATTTTATAAACCCAGAATGGATAGAAGAGAGATAAGTAAAGTATGATGTTTGCCAGATTATGTGCTTTCACGGAGGTCCCTTGGCTCGCTCTGTTTGACAGACGGCGTATATTTCCATTAATTTGTATCCGAACTCATAATCTGTGCTTCTCAGAGAGACTCTGATGTGCACAGCGAGTGCTGGCATGGGAAAACAATGGTAAAAGCAACTTGCTTTACATGTGTGTGCTATAATATAGAGAGAGTTTTATGTCTAGAACATGGAATGAGAAGGTGGGCCTTGTCATCTCAGGGACCTCTAAAGAGGTAAGTGGTAAGAAGCGATGAACTCTATTACATGGTTGCCTCTCGGAATTTAATAAACACTAAACTGTTACCGCTGAAGCAGACACATTGTCTGTTACGTTCATTTACTGTAAGGAGTATCATAATCACCAGGAACAATTGATGATTCTAATTACTTGGGTGGCCTTGGTTCAACTCCAGCTCAGACAACAACCCTTCCTGCAGCTCTTTCTTATTCTTATTAGCAGCCTCAATGTTTCAGAAACCAGTTCTTCAGCTTGCGTCTATAGCCATTTTTTTATTCTTGCAATTTCTCTAATGATTCCGATTTTTGTTTCCGGCAACAATATTCGGAGCAGCCAGGAAAAACAGAATCCCTTTTTTTTTCAGTAAAGAAGCCAATGTTTGTACTCAGGATGCAGTTAGCTGCTCACCGGTGTCGACATATTGGCCGCGGGAGTGAGAAGTCATTTGTCTGTCATCTCCAGATGATGAAGGTTGCCTAAGGTAATTTAACCCTTTTGGCTCTGGATAGATTTTTTTGATTGCATTTGTTGAAGGTAAGCTATCGCCCTGCTGGTTTACTTAACACCACCCTTAGTCGTTTGTGATAAACGTAACTAGCCAACATGGTCACAAAATCAGAATTTATGATATAAGGGGTATTTTCTTCCTTTAGTCATTAAAAAAAGACCTATGAGGTCGTTAAACCTTACACTTTCCACATATAGGCTGGTCTGTAACGCAGACTCATGAGATGATCTTCTTTTTTCACTGTACTATTCCACAGGAACAAGTTGCTATTTCAAACAAAATCTTGACTGTACCATAATTCTCTTTTCCATTAAGATATCAATTTAATAGAATTCTATTTGTTCCTTGTTTAGTTCTTGCAATGAAGACAATGTGCAGCGGTTACTATTCTGACATCTGCCACTCATCATCAGAACATCTCAGGTGGGTTCTACTTTTTGTCCCACATACTCTGCGCAGGTTGTCCCTAAATATCTAGTTCATATTGAGAAACAAATGTACCTCTTGATGTTTATGTCTTAAAATATTTATGGCAATAAATGGCCACATTGTGTCGCGGAACCCCCAATGCTTGGGGAGGTGTTTTTTTTGGAATTCACAGGTTATGGACTGATTTTTTGGTTTGTTTTGTGTATTTATCGGTCGATATGGCTGAGAAGGTCAAATGATAGAAAGACAACCAGATTGTCCATCTCTTATGGTTTTATTAGAAATTGCTAAAGACGTTAGTATGGTTTGTATATATAATGCAACAGTAGAACATTTTGATCACTAACTCCAAATAATTCTGTATATCCCTAGTTTTGATTATTATGCTTATTATGCTTATATTTCAGAAACATTTTGTGATGCAACACTACCCAAGGCCGGGTCCTCCATACAGTTTAGAGAAAACCATTAAGAATAATCATTAAGACCTTTAACTAGAGATTCCATTATCTACCGGTCCAATATGCCGTCTTAGGAAGAATCATACCCTAATCATTACAAACATGAAGAACACAAAATATGAGTTTTTGTATTGCATGTTTTTTTACACTCATTACACTTTATTCTGTGAGTTCTTCTCTGAAAACAATTAATGATTATACACGGCTTAGCGAGTACATTTGTATTTTACAACAGCCAGGCAACTTATTTTGGACAGTTGGCACTGTTGCTTTATTACACCATTTGTAATTAGAACTGTGAGGCTATTTCAAGTTAATCAGTCACTTCTTGAGAGGATCTTGAACCGTTCTCAAAGGTGAAAGTTTGTACTTTGTAACAAAGAAGGTTCTTCTACACCAATCTGTTAAACAGTTATAAAAAATCAAATGTGAACCCAGGACACAGATCTGGGGGCGACGATGACCTTTATCGCTCTGAATTGGAAAATATATATTATTTTGATCCGTCAGACAACAAATGAATTAATAGGTTTACTCTGATTTGTACCAAAAATATAGATCGGGCTCAGACAAGTCATCTGATGTTTGTTTACTGTGATCCACCATAAACGTCAGCTTGTCGCTGAAAAGATAATCCTGTTCCTAACCGCAGCAGATCTTCCTATAGAGAAAATGCGGAAGTTCATTAAACTGACAGCCAAGGTCCTGTCCTTTGCTCATCACTATTTTTTTATTATTAAATTGGGTGGTGCTGGGGGATGACTATGGGAGGGCCGGTCTGAGATTGTAAATCTGATTACATTATATCCAAAGCAGATACAGAGGTTGTATTCTCTCCCTGCTGCAGGATAGATTGGTTGGGGTTAAGATGATGGGGTTCCACTGGATCTTTGGCACATGGATCTTCATTCAGCTTGGTATGCTTTTTTATATTTTTATATTATTTATATTTATATTACTTTTATATTTTTTTTATAAGATAGTGATTCACTTGCAAAGTTTGAAAAGTTCTCATCACCACAACCAGCGATGAAATGGGCCAATGAGCAAGGGTATTCCATGTGTTGCCATGGGAATTACACCATTTTTCAAGTTTAGTACCCTTATCACTTTTTATAGATAAACCCCAAAGAGTAAAAAGGATTAGATTTTTGTAAGTGCAGCTTATTTTTTCCTTTACATCCTTGATATCACACTCATTTCATGGTCCAGTTGATTCCTTATTGTAGCCATTTGGCGTATCCAGTCAATTTTTGTTGGTCATTATGGATCAGAAAATGTCTTATCAGCTGAGCAATGTCTTCAGACAGCACCACGGTTTGATGTTTTTATCAATCAACTTGAGGGATCTCACTAAGTCAGTTTTGGTTGAGGTTCATTTGAAATTCATGGAGTATTTCCCTGTATGAGTTGATGAATAAATGAAACAGGCTCACAAGTTTGGGATAGAGTAAAGAATTTGGTTGTGTCCTAATTGATTTGTCATTACTCTCCTGTCTCGGTTCATTCATGTTCAAGAGTAAGCAGAAACCAGTTTTTTTCTTTGGGGGGGGGGGTGACTTTGTTTTATGCTTTACATGTACCAAAAAATTCAT
>VKOC01016937.1:0-139091 GCA_009364415.1 Spea multiplicata
TGAGTGCCGGGTGCTGAGTGCTGAGTGCCGGGGCAAGGGGCAAAGTGAGTGGTTTAGGTATTAAAACTAGTTTTCTAAATATTGTGTTTGGGTTCTTGTAAACTTTGAAAATATTGTTTTTTTTTATTACATCATAACAAAATAAGAATGTTAATGTACATTTTAAGTTGTTTTTTAACATCCAGTTCATTACATTTTAAATAAACGAAAAATTTGCATATTGTTTTTTTTATCCGATTAATCGAAAAAATAATCGGCCAACTAATCGATTATTAAAATAATCGTTAGTTGCAGCCCTAAAACACACACACATACTCTGCCACACTGACTTCCACATCTAAGCTACAACAATAATAACAAATGTATTTTCCGCACTGCTTTGTCATTGATTCCCCTTTTGTGTGTTTGCCCCCTTTTGAATCACCCCAGCCAGCCCTTCCTTTTAGTATTGATTTATGTGATGGCCCCAGCTGCCCCGACACCCTTGTGTATTGCCCCCAGCCAGACCCCTATTGTGTATGTATGCCACCAGCCAGCACCCCCTTTAGTATTGACTTATGTAATACCCTAGCTTTCTCCCCGTTGTGTACTCATGCCCCCCCAGTACCACCTTTTTACCCGACTTTCAGGCCTGCTCTGTGCTGTCCTCCACTGGACTGACTGCCACACGAGGAACTCCAGTGAGTGTGTGATCCTGCTCCGTCCAGCATCGCGTTGTGACGAAGATCCTCACAGAAGCATTATAACATTTACGGTGGCTGCCAGAGGCACAGGGAAATCTCCTGGTTTCTTGGTGGACCAGTCCAGCCCTGCTACAGTCACGTGGTTGATTAAAAACCAAACAGTCCAATTTATGAATTGCATAAATAAAATGCATTATTCTACTTCTAACTAGACTTGTGCATTTGTATTCGGCCGAACATGAAAACGCACACGAAGAGTGTATTTTTATGTTCGTCATGAAGAAACGAAGGTAAAACGTACACGAAGGCGCACAAAACAAAGAATCTTCTACTCATCTACTAACCTCCCTGGTCCCTTCCCCATCTAGCCTACCTTATCCATGCAGCATTGCAGGGGTTGACGAAAGCAGAAATCCATAGGTTCACCGTCAGGGGTTAAGGGGCTGTGCAAACTACTCTATTGGTCGCCTGCAGGGTCCTCCTCTGGCAACAACCAATTGATTGGTTGACCCTGGAGGCGACCAATAGGCTCACTTGCACGGCCTTTTTAACTCCTGACGGCGAACCTACAGATTTCCACTCCCATTAACCCCTGCGATGCTGCGCAGATAACGGGAGCTGAAATCCATAGGTTCGTTCGTCTGCTATCAACCAATGAAGTACAGGTTGAGAGGAGGCCCCTGCAGGCAACCAATAGAGTTGCCTGTATGGACATCCTGGCACCAAAGCTGCTGCGTAGTCCGTGCTGCGTCCGTGTTCGGTTTGGGCGAATATTCGCAGAATGAAGATTTTCCCCCCCACGAAGACGAACACGAAGGCGAATGCGAAGAGTTGGCCGGCGCCCAAGTCTATTTCTAACTGTATTATCTGGTTACGTAGTAAGCTATCAATCTGTCATGACCCTGGTAAGTAGGTCCGGTAGGAGCCCTGTCGCAGGGGATACAAGGGGTTCTGTCTGTACCCCACGATGCATGACAGCTAGTGGGATGGTACAGACAGGCGCAATGAAACACAGCACAGGCAGAATACTTTGAAAGGTACTGCATTAACAAAGGTGACAGGAATAGCAAGTACAGGCAGTAAGTCTCTAGGCACGATGCCCACTGGCAGGGCGGACGGCAGGAACCCCACTGGCAGGGCAGACGGCAGGAACCCCACTGGCAGGGCAGATGGCAGGATCAACACAACACACAAATGGGCCAAAGCAGAGCGGTCCAAACACTTTAATCCAAAGGCCCTGACTGAAGGGCAGGTCTTTTAAAGGCAGGGCTTTAATCGGGTAATAAGGCTCAGCTGTACCTGGTTATCTGATTCTGAGCACTCCAGAGGGAGGAGGGTGGCCACTAGTGGTAGCAGATGGGCATAACATCGAAATAATTATGCATGGTCCGGGCTAGAAGGGTGGAATCCTGACACAATCTCTTAAATGTTGCATAAAAAAAAAACTTGGTAAAGTCTTTCCACTTACCACAAGCCACAAAGTGTCCCTGTTTTGCATTTGAGATATTAAGTGGCGCAATTTTTTTCTCCTAGGTTAGAGTTATTTAGCAGCTGTCATGTAAAAATACATTATATATTGAATAGAAGGAAAAATTGCGAAGGGAAACCTGGTTCAATGATATTTATTGTTAACCAACCGCATTAGTAACTTCACATTGTTTACACGGATCATCTTTCCTGACAACTCTGTAAATACAGTTTTTTTCATCAAAAATTGAAATACAATCTTTGTCAATATTCGCTGGAGTTGTGTATCTGCAAATAGAAGAAACATTTGGGTTTAAAGCCAACCCTTCATTTTTAATCAAATCACAGCTTTCTCCATTACCATAATATATGCCTACTAACACTTGAAATGGCAAACCTGTTTTCAGAGATCTGGATAGCGGTGTAGTTGGGGTATTACCAAAACTTTTTATGTGACTTTTTGACCTTAACGTGCATAGGTGTCCTGACACAGAAATAAAATGTGTGTCTACATCAGTGTGGATCATACACTCCTTCGTCAGCTGTAGCTTGGGAGACATGCCCACTATCCATCTATGCACTGATAACCTAGATACAGTAAATCTGGTGGTTAGGAGAGCTGGCTTTCGGAGCAGCTTAAACTGAACTTGAGTTAAGCTATAAGCACACTGAGTAAGACTCATCTTCTGCATAAGGAAGTCTTTATATAGGAACCAAAAAACTAAAGTAGAAGAGCAGTTTGAACTTGCTTTGGTGTAAATAGCTATATGGCCAAACCTATAAAATAATGGTTTAAATGTTAATGAGATTTTTAATGATAACTAAAAACAATAGGACCTGCAGACATAACATGTTAAATAGAGAAAGACTTAATTACATCAGAAAAAATACATACTTACTTTGGACAACAACTCATTACATCTTGTTTACATGAGCATTTTTGGCAGTCTTTAGTCTCCCACTCTGTGTTAAGGGCATGTGTCACCCCTTTATAAGTGCAACCTACACAACAAAATTATGAATTATATACAAATAAATATCTCATACCATACCATGCTTAACTGAGAACGCATGCCCTCACATGCTAACATCCACAACACAACGTTCTTGCCTAAAACTTGCAACATTTTGTATCAAAACACCCCCAGGAATATAAATAATTACAGGTAAAAAACCCAGATTAAAACATTAACATAAAATGAAACAGGAGGTGGAGATCACCCCCCTCTACCCACACCCCATGCCCAGTGGGGTACAAGGCAGTCTTCAGCTTCCATTTGCAACACAAAATCATTTAATCAATCTCCCCCTGCCTCCTTTGCCAACCCTGGGTGGACAGAACAAACAAGCATACATTCTTAAAGCTTCCACCCGTAGAATACACTATTACATCCCCCCAAAAAACAAGGTTACTCACTCTTCAAGAATATTGAAATTATGATATAAGTATGTTTTGTTACGATAGAGCCACTTAAGCAATATTTTCCTTACCTTTAGGGTTGTTGTTTTTTTCAGCAAAACACTGTCCATTACATGCAGTTATTGAAATTGCCAGAACAGCAAT
This sequence comes from Spea multiplicata, assembly GCA_009364415.1. NCBI lineage: Eukaryota > Metazoa > Chordata > Amphibia > Anura > Pelobatidae > Spea > Spea multiplicata. Next base: position 3,715 of record VKOC01016937.1, read on the forward strand.
GAAAACCAAAGTCTTCTAAAAAGTTAACATTAAGACATTAATGTACAAACAGCAAAATAAGTAATAGGCACACTGCAAAGAGATACATGCGGCAAATGCTATTTATATTTGGATATGAACATTATGGATTCGACACACTATATGGCAACATATAAGTTTAGACATCACTAAGTCAAGTACCCTGAATTAGTGATAATTACGATTATTCTCATAATTGTGTTCCTTTATTCTATTACGCAAAGCACAGCCACTACAACCCACATACTGTTTCTTACACAGCGTACAGGTCATTAAATACACATTTCTTGTTTTATTATTATTACTATTCATTGTTTTATATAGCGCCATCATATCCTGTAGAGCTGTACAATGGGTAGACAGGACATAACAAGTAGTATATGACATAACAATTTGACTTACAGAAACAACAGGTGAGGAGGGCCCTGTTTAAACAAGCTTTGCAATTGATATAGTCCCTGATCTTAAATTTCACAATTATTGTTAGAGGAAAAAAATTGCTTTAATGACAGCTACATTTTTTGAACTACTTAAACATCTATGCTCACACACACACATCTATGCTCACATACACTTACAAATACACATCTATGCTAAACACGTACACATTCATGCTCACATACACGTATACATAGACATTCAGGCTCACATACATTATACATAGACATTCTTGTTCACATACACGTATACATATCACTCCGTATTTGTATAAAATTGAAAGTGAGTATTCTTAAAAGACTTTACGTTGTACCCTCACATACATAAATAGAATGCAAATATTTATGTATTGATGTGTATATGTGTGTATATAATACGTAATATACATAATATATATATTGTTGACAAGCCTCCCATTTCCTTGGGAGTGGTTGTCAAAGGATCTTGGTTGTTACCACAGTCTTCTAGGGTAAATGAAGCCCAGGACACATCCAGCTCAGTTTCAATGTTTATTTTACAGGAATTAACAGCAGCAGTTATAGGCAACACAGGATAACAGTCCTTGCTTGAATACTTGCTTAGTACAAAACAGCTTCCAAACATTCACCTTCCAATAAGTCATAAGTTGGCTTTTCAGAGAGAAACCACTCCTCAGTTCCTCAGCTCTCCCAGCTGGAATAACACTGGTCTCTCCCCTGAATCAGGCTCAAACCCTTTAACCTTCTGCCTGCTAATTAATCAGCCACAGGTGAGCTGCTACTTAGTCCTCACCTGTGGAGCTCCTGTCCAGAATGCAGGCTCTGGACTGGATCTAAACAGCAATTAGTGCTGTTGGAGCACTGGCCCACCCTGCTCTTCCAGATGCTCTGCTCCAGGGACCCTTACCATGTTTTGCAAACTGCTAGTAATGCAGTTCGTAAACAAACAACATATTTCCCTGGGACATATTTTAACCCTTTAAAGACCAGGACGTACCTGGTACTTCCGGGTCACCGGCAGACCGGGACGTACCAGGTACGTCACTGCCTTTACGCGATCCAGCGTCGCTTTGAACGCTGGGATCGCGAGGGGCGGGTGCTACTGACCGCTGGGTGTTCCCAGCGATCAGTAGCAGCCACCCCCCCTCAATTCCGTGCACGTGATCGCTTTGCAGCGAATCACGATCACGATCACGAAATTTAAATATTTAAAAACATACTGCGGTCTTCAAGTGAAGACGCAGTATACAGTCGCCGGTCCGGAAAGGGTTAATACGTACCCCCAAAATTGGAGAATTCACTCAAAAGCTGCTTCATGGACAGGTGTGGAGTTGATTCGAGGTGTGATATTCGCATTTGGAAACTGTTGCTTTGAACCCGCCACATGTAGTCAAAGGAGCTCTCAATGCTCGGGAAACAGGCCATCCTTAGGCTGCAAAAAAGAAACAATCCATCAAAAAGATGGATTAGAACATAAGGAGTGGCCAAATCAAAAGTTCGGTACATTCTGAGAAAAAAAAAAAAATCACACTGGCAAGCTGTGCAACACAAAAAGACCTGGATGTCCATGGAAGACAACAGTGGTGGAAGACTGTAGAATCCTTTACATGGTAAAGAAAATCCCTTCACAACATACAGCCAAGTGAAGAACACTCTCCAGGAGGTAGGCAAATCATTATCCAAGTCTACCATAAGAAGAAGACTTCACGAGAGCAAACACAGAGGGTTCACCACTGAACCACAAAACCATCCATAAGCCTCAATAATAGAAAGGCCAGATTAGATGTTGCCAAAAAACATGTGAAAAAGCCACCCTTGCTCTGGACAGCATTCTTAGGCCAAATGAAACGAGAATCAACCTGCAGCAGAGTGATGGGAAGAAAAACGTATGGAGAAGGCTTGCAACTGCTCATGATCTGAACCATGCCACATCATCTGGAGGCACTGTGATGGCATGGACGCCAATGGACTGAGTGCCAGATTAATTGTGAAGTGTATAGGGATATATTGTCTGCTCAGATTCAGCCTCAGTGAAGTTGTTAGGATGGCACCTGACTTGGATGGCACCTGGATGGCACCTGACTTGGATGGCACCTGGATGGCACCTGACAGCCAACGCTTGGCATTGTGCAGAGTGATCTTCAACTTGCGTGCAGCAGCTCAGCCATGGAACCTCTTTTCATCAAGATCCCAATGCACAATGATTGTGCTTACGGTGTTTCCAGAGGCAGTTTGTAACTTTGTAGTGAGTGATGCTACGGAAGACATGCTTTTTTTCACGCTAAGTGCTTCACTGGGAGTATGCGAAGTCTACCTCTTCGAGGCTGAATTATTGCTACTCCTAGACAATATGAGAACATACAGTGGACAAGGGCAGATCTATAAGACCAGAGACCACCCCCTCCTCCTCTATATAGAAATCTGAAGGGGTAAGGCTAGAATAGAAGACCAAGCCACATCAAGGTCAAGACTGCGTATGAGCAGGGTGAGAGTGGGATAGGTAGAAATGCAGAGCTAGATGCCACTGAGAAATCATAGGCTGTAATTAAAGAGCTTGGCCTGGGTAATCCCCAAATGGGGCCACCTTTATATACACTCGATATACCCTGTTTTTGATATACCATACCATGTTGTTCTTTTTTTGATCTCTTTTATGTTTCCTACTGACATTTGGACCTCTTAAGCTACGATCCTGTTGGTATTAACACTTTATATTATTTGTTTTACACTGACTTGGTGTCAGGGGCGCCATCACCTACGTATGTTTTATTGTAATTCTAGAGCTTCTGGGACATAGTCTGAGATCTCCCAGGTATGATTACATATGAAGAGAAAAACATAGTAAAATGTGCGGCCTTAGAATGGATTCTACTGAGCAATTGCACCGGCTACACAACTATGTACTGTATAATAGCGTAAACTGCAAACATTAAACTCTCATACCATTATTACACTGTTTGTAGTTAATGTTATTTTTACTGCAACTTAAACAATAAAAATGTTTTCTATGGTCATTATATCTGATACGTTATACCACCTAAGTTACAAATACTATTCTAAAGTGTTATTTTCCTACTAGTATTTACAACCATACACACCCTAGGGACAGTGATAGAGGTTGTGGGACAAAGGGCACTTGTCTGACTCACCAATAGTGACATAATTCTTGAGTAATACTAGGGGCTGGGACCTACCAGTAATAAAAAAATTATATACTTTATTTCTTGGTAAAACAACTTGATAAATCCCAGGAAGGGTATGGCTACATAAAAGGATGATTTAATGTCACATAAAGCCTCGTCAACAAAGAATGCATATTAAAATACTTTGTACTCTGTTATTCACTGACATGGAGGCTCTCCTATTGAAATCAAAAGCAGCATTTTCGGTGCATGTGTGTAAGGGGGTCTCATTAGATCCCCTAAAAATCTCATGGAAGCTAGCTTTGGTAATGCATTCGAGTGAACGCAGCCCCTGCAATGCAGACGATTGGTACGAAGGGAAAAAGAGCAACTGAATCCATCAATGCATTTGCAATGGGGGCTTGAATGAGTTGAAATGCATATGAAAAGGTATTACAAACTGTTTTACATTTTGCATATTTCCAATTATTTATTATTAAATACCTATGTCTTGACCACACAGTGCATCGCAGTTTGTTGTGTATAGGGCTGCGTAGCCAAAGACCAGTCAGGGTGCCCATGCTGACATCTGTCCATTGCCGAACGCGGCTACAATGGGCATGTGAGCATACGAACCGGACCACAGAGCAATGGAAGAAGATGGCCCGGCCTGAAGAATCGCGTTTCATTTTACTTCAGGTGGATGGCCAGGTGCATGAGCATCGCTTACCCGGAAAACACATGGTACCAGGATCTATGGAGAGCCCACCTCGCAGCTTACAGGACTTAAAAGGATCTGCTGCTAATGACTGGGTGCCAAATACCACGCACACCTTCAGAGGTGTAGCGGAGACCATGCCTCAAAGGGGACCTACACAATATTTGTCAGGTGGTCAAATTGTTATAGCTGATCTGTGTGTGTGTATATATATATATATATTATATATAAATTCAGACCAAAAACAGCACACACGACAGGACTGCAACTAAATAAAGTTTATTCACGGAACCATCATAATGCCATGTATCCTAACAAAATTCCCAGATCATGACATAAAAACAGCCCCAAAACATTAAAGAGCCACTGCCATATTTAATTGTGGGCATGAGGTGCTTTTCCATATGGCTACCTCTCTCTGTGTGACAAACCAAACTCTATTTTGGCTTCATATGACCATAGAAGCTGATCCCATTGCCCTGGAACTTCTTCATGATTGCCCTGCTGGTGGAAATGGACATTTTCAGTGCTTTTGCTATTTTCTAACAGCCGCTTCCCATTTTCTGAAGCAACCTTTTGCCGCACATCACAGCTATATTCCTTGATCTTACCCATAGTGATGATTGACTGGGGAATTCGGCCTACGTGTTAACTAATATTCATACCCCTGTGAAACAGGAAGTCATGGTTAACCAATTTCCTAGTAACTCAGGTGTGCTAACATATAAAAAATAACAATGGGAATATACTTATCTTCAGTGGCGGAACTACTGGGCTTGCAGGGGTCGCGACTGCGACTGGGCCCTGGAGTTCTGCCAGTCAGGGGGCCCGAGCAGTCGTTTTCAGCAACCGCTCGGCGCCCTTCTGTCTCCTCTGTTCCCTGCCACCGCCGCCTGCCTCAGCGCTGCCCCGACTGCAGTGGTGGGAGCGTGAGGCGTCTGTCGTCATATGCCGGTGCTCAGCAGTGAAGCTGCATGCACAGCAGCAGAGTAGAGAGACAGAGCCCTCGTGCCCCCACCACAGGACTGCATGGTAAGTGACCTACAATGGGGGGGAGAGGGTAGATAGTGAAAGGGGTAGGGAGAGGGTAGGTAAATGAGAATGGGGGGTTAGGGAGAGGGTAAGGTAATGAGAATGGGGGGGTAGGGAGAGGGGTAGATTTGGGTTGGGGGGCCCTTAACGATTCTCGCACCAGGGCCCTGAGGCTTCTAGTTACGCCCCTGCTTATCTTTCTCATATCATTTTTGGTTGCAGTCGTTAGATGTCCATGAGCGCAGAGTATTTTTGTGTATTTATTGAAGAGAGCAAAGGGTTAAGCAAGAAAGATTCTTTCACAGCCTTCTTTGCTCTTACTTACCTAGGGTCACGCTGTAAATGGAGGGCACCGTATATCAGTCACTCTCACATTTTCAGCTCTCACACAAGGTTTGCACCTGCAGAAGAGGGGGATTGGGAGGTATGACTAGGATGAGCATGAAAGCCGTATTACTCGATTGAGCCATTTTAAAAACAAAAAAGAAATTACTGTTAACTGCACGGTTCTCTCTATTGTTTAAGAGAGGTGTAGAATAGTATACAAGGGCTTACGTATAACAGTATATAATGCTTACATATAATAGTATACAAGGGCTTACATATAACGGTATACAAGGGCTTACGTATAACGGCATACAAGGGCTTACGTATAACGGCATACAAGGGCTTACGTATCAACGCCATACAAGGCTTACGTTATAACGGCATAAACAAGGGCTGAGTATAACGGCATACAAGGGCTTACGTATACGCATCCAAGGGCTGACGTATAACGGCATAGCAAGGCTTACGAAGTATAACGGCCATTACAAGGGCTTACGTATACGGCATTACAAGGCCTTACGTATTAATGGCATACAAGGGCTTACGTATAATAGCATACAAGGGCTTACGTATAATGGTATATAAGGGTTACGTATAATAGCATACAAGGGATTACGTATAATGGTATATAAGGGATTATGTATAATGGTATATAAGGGCTTTAGGAGCTTCTATGATTACAGGCTCGGTGGTGGGAGAGGTTCAAGGCAACAATGCCTGCTATACACAGGCTGACACTTGTCTCTCCTTCCCGCCCAGACACGCTTCCTCCCCCACCTTCCAACGCCGCTCCCCTACTCACTTCGTTGACGTCACCTTTCAGTTACCATGGTGACAATGAGGTCACCGTCAGCCCCCCCTTCCCCTTTGGGAAAGCCACCAGTCCCGCTTTGCTATGCGGGTGGGGAGAAAGAAGGCGGAGCTTCAAGGAGGCGGAAGTATCGGCTGGAACGGAAGTAGAACGGCAGTGAATCCGCAGGAGAGGGGACAGTGAGGAAGGCGAGCTCGCTCGGATTTCATTTGAAGTGTCATCATCCGATCGTGATATTCCAGGTGTGGATGGTCGGGATAAGGGGGAGGGTGTAAATTAGAAAGCAAATGGGGTCCGCCGGGGGCTTCCGGTCCGCTAAGGCCACCTGGGGCGTAAGGGCGGGGATCCCAAACGGCGCGGCCTGCTACAATCGGCCCCTTCTTAAGCGTTAAAGCAACAGAATTAGCCCCGTAACTACCGGTTACCGTTTCACTGTCGATTTATCAATTTCGTAAATTGTGCCGAAACCCCATCTTCTCGGTGGGGAGGGGTGGCGTTCGTGGGCCCTGCCACGATGGAGGCGAAACCCACGAAATGTATTTGATTCGGTTAATTTTTATGCATCCAATCATTATATGTTACGTGTGACACCGGATCACACGTGGGGCTTAATAAGAATCTCGGTTCCCATTTCTCGAGCTGTGCTCTGATATTTGGGGTTGGTGGGCTGCGGTTTACCTGCTGGGACGGTACATTGCGGTAACGGGGGTTTGTAAGACATCACGTCTTATTAGCTGCCATAACACTCAACAGGAAAACATGGATTCCTCTGCCTAAGCAGATTACTATTACCCATCCCGGTGCACACGGCCCGCTTCAGGCCTGGACGCGGAACATGTCGGCTCTGGCATGATCTTCCTAATGAATATTTAATGAAGCCATAAATATTGTTGTATAATCGTTAGGGGAATGTGTAGTGGGGCACAGAGTGTGTAAAGCAGCTGCTACTTCCTCCTTGTGTCATCCAGCAGCCGGCCATTTCTCTGCTTTCCTGTTGTGTAAATTATAAAACACCATTCAGGAATCTTCACTCGCAGCACTAGGGAGATAATTCTTGTTTCACTATAAAAGCACCACTATCGGTTTTATTTTGCTTTCTTTTCACCATCTTGGTGTTAATTGGGTGTGTGAGAAATTCTCAGGAAAATGTGGTATTTATTATTATTTTTAGAATTGGGGACTCAGCACACCTTTCAGCAGGTTATATATTTACTTTGGCAGCGTAGTGGTATAAATGTACTAATTTTATTGTTTTTTCGAGATGCACCTGGCAGTGTGAGGTTAACCCTCTGACATCATTTTTCATGTTTCTGGCGCTCTAAACAAGCAGCAAACCAGAGAAAAACATAAAAACAGCTGTGCAATAAACCTGTTTCTGTATGAATCCTGAGATTTAACGTAAACCTTCCTTGCACGACAACAAGGTTGGCAAGACCTTTACTGTATCTGGAGTACGAATATGGGTTCCATAGACAGGAAGTGACATCACTACCTGCTTCCATTATATGAAGGCTGGAGTTGCACACAGGAAGCACAAACCAATCATGACATCTTGTTTTTGTGATCTGTTGCACAAAATAGCATTCAGCGTATAGAAAATATCCTGTGTGTCCCATCTGGCCCTTTCATGCTGGGGTCAACACTCCTTACATTTCAGATTCAGCCGAATGTTTCTTTTTCCTGCACGTTTTTAACATTGAAGCAGCATTAGCTTTTGTTACATTTCATAAGGCAACAGTGTAAGTAAAGTGTTTTATTTTTACATCATGGCTTGTTACAACTATTATCGTTTTTGTTTTACTATATTATGGCATTTTAAGATAAACAGTTTCAATGAAATCAGCCACCCTGGCATTCTGATCATCCCTATCATCTGCCATCGCCTTCCTCTTTATAGGTAATTTGATTAGGAACGTATCCCCCTTTGTGAGATTAGTGAATGACCTAGCGGGTCTTCATCATTCTATGACTCGGTGACCCAGCAGCTTGATTGCAAAGTGATGCGGCTACCAAAATGTCAAAAATGACATGATTTGCACCTTTTCTGAAATCCAGGCACCAGTTTAATTTCAAAGGGTGAGTAAGGGTGCGCCAGACAGTTCGACAGCTCATAAAAAAAACTTGGCTCTGTCACTTAACTCTCCTTTAACCTCTTAAGGACAATGGGCGGTTCCCCCCCATTTTGAGCCCGTACATTAAGGGGTTAAATTGTACTCTTTTGATTAACATAGTCTACCTTGTCTCCGTTTTTAAGCATCCCTGAGTACATGGATAACCTTTGACTCTCACAGCTATATTGGCAGAAGACTTGAATGGCAAAGGCCCAATTTGCTCTGTCAGCTTATTTTTGAGTTTATATAATTAGGGATCCCCATAACTCCCTGAATGCACACCGTTTGGTGGCTCGTTCTCTCCCATCTTTCTGTTATTGGCAGCCTGGCCCACATTGCTTTTGGTGCTGCTGTATTCCTCACCGAACGCAAAGGGAAAGTACTCTGCGTGATTTTACCTGCATTGCCCTCATGATGCAGTACGCAGCCTCTGGATAGAAAACTGAGAAGTGTTCTGTAGTTAAGTGCATCAAATCTCAACGGTCCCCTCAATCTCAAATGTTAATCCGTTAAATGAAATGAGGTTATTCTGAATACTTTTCCAGTTGGGGGGTATTTGGGTAATTCATACTCCTAGAAACTACTTTTCATACGAATGGTAGGGCTGCAATAACTAATCAATAAAATTGATAATGAAAATCGTTACCAACTAATTTCATTCTCAATTAGTTGAATCAGTTTTATCGAATATAAGATGAGGGTTTTTTCAGAGCAAATAGAGATCGGATAATAACACAAAGATCCAGATGCGCTGCAGGGGACTTGGATCCTCCTCTTTGGCAGCATCGCACAGACATCCTCCACTTCCGCCGGGGCTTCTATGATGGAGCACCAGTGAGACATGACAGTCTGGTGCTCCACCATAGAAGCCCCGGCGGAAGTACTCGCCAGCAGTGGCGGAGGTTGTGTGCGCACGTTGCGCAAAGTTCACCGGGTGCCAGAGAGTAGTAAGCGCTGCAAGGGACCTGGATCCTTCTCTCTGACAGCTGGTGGGCGCCTGTGCCATGTGCGCAGACCACCTCCGCTACTGCCGGCACTTCCACTGGGGCTTCTATGGTGGAGCATCGGCGTCACATGACCTTCCTGTCCTCAGTCATAGAAGCTCCAGCGGAAGTACCAGCCAGCAGCTGAGGTTGTCTATGCACGGATGTTCACCGGCATATCTGGGGGCACAGTGGCATATACAGGGTATAAGGCATATCGGAGGGCAGAGTGGCATATCTGGAGCGTATAAGGCATATCAGAGGGCACCGTGGCATATCAGGGAGGGCGGAGGGGCATATCTGGAAGGCTGTGTGGCAAGCCTGGGCTCAGATGTGTATAACTGGGGAGGCAGCTTGGGAAATAAAAACAAGAAAGCATTTTTCTCAAAGCTTTTTTATTCTGTTGTTCTAACACCCAGTTTGTTCATAAAATTATTGTAAATAAACACACAAGTTGCAGCCCTAATGAATGGACTTAACTTGTGACACTCAATAGCAAGCCGCACGTCATTCAACAATGTGGGCAAAACGAGTTACTTCGGTTTGCGGAAGAGTTCGCCACAAGGGATTCCTAGAAATCCATTAAGTGTGTACTAATAAACCTGTTCTACCGATATTTATACTTAAATGCACTTACATCAAACTGTGGAAATGTTTATTTTTTTCTTTTAAACTTCTCTGAGGTCACTCATTGATGAGCGAGTGAGGTCACTTTGTGTTTCACCGTTAAGGGATAAGCTGTCCAACAAGTATGAAGAACCGCGAGCTACATTAAAAAGCACCTGACCGTGTTCAGTGCCTTCAAACAACACCTTTGCGTCTGGAATAAAAATTCTTAACAGGATTTACACAGGGATGGCTCTCCGTTTTATTTTTCTTGTACGACTTTTACAGATCTGTAATTTGTTGCAGTGGATAAGTTATTATTCATAAGTGACTGTGGTGAAATACCATAAACTGCGGCACTGATGTTTATTTTTTAACAGTCTCATAATTTCATGAAGCTATTGTTGATGCAGATGAGCTTTCCCATCATGATGCAGTACTTGTGACAGCCTTTTTTTTCATGGTATTTAATATACATCCTTATATTGAGTATTAGAGTGCTTCCGTTTCTGAAGTTATATGCAGGAATAATGTGACAGATAACGTGATAGATAAGATGGCTACGCCCAATGTTATGTAGCTTTAAGTTCAGTAACTAATCTTACATTTACGTTTTTTTTTTTAAGAATCTACCATGGACAAGGCTGAACTCGTACAGAAAGCCAAACTCGCAGAACAGGCTGAGCGCTATGATGACATGGCTGCTGCAATGAAGGCCGTGACTGAGCAGGGAAGTGAACTGAGTAACGAAGAAAGGAACCTGCTGTCTGTTGCCTACAAAAATGTGGTCGGGGCTCGCCGTTCCTCCTGGCGTGTGATCTCCAGCATCGAGCAAAAAACTGAGGGTAACGAGAAGAAGCAACAGATGGCGAAAGAATACCGTGAGAAGATCGAGGCAGAGCTGCAGGATATTTGCAAGGATGTTCTGGTACTACATTTGCTACAAATACAATGCCTTTTGTCTGCTGCCTTCTTTATACCATATTTGCATGATTATGTGATGAGGTTTTATTCAGAAAAAACAACCTTGTCTTATAATAAAGGTCATCTCTCATTCAGACTTCAGATCTGCCGCACAGCCGACTAAACCTATGGGCTTGTCCCTCGCTCACTCACTCTGTCATGCCGTCACTCGCTCTCTGTGTCCTACTTTTTTCTCTCCGACTGCTTCCGTGTCCGTGCCTCCGCTTCTTCCTCTGCCTCTTCTTGTTTTTCTTTCTTCCTCTGCTTTTCTGTGACTTAGGCCTCCTAAAGCGCTTCCGCAAAAGGTGGGTGGTTAAAGTATCCCGAGAGGCCAGAATAATGTAGACAGATTGGCGGAGAAAGAGAGGTGCAGAAACACTTATTTCTCGGCGAATCAGTCTTCGTTATTCTGGCCATTTCTGCAAAAGCGTGGACCCACATGGGCAGCCTTTTGCCCATTCCTCAAATCTGGGGAGAGGATGTGCCCAGAAGTTTGACCCTTTTGTAGAAGTGTTTTGGGAGGCATGGTTCATAGACAAGCAAGCGAAGAAAAAAGACCAGAGGAAACGAAGAGCCAAGAAAAAAAGCGGAGCTGCGGGAAAGAAAGAAGGGACATCAAAACGGCAGAGAAGGTAAGGAGATTTTGACAGAGGGAGTGAGAGAGCGAATAAGAGTGTAAGTGAGAGCAACAAAAGCAGTGTTTTGGTTATTTTTTTTATAAGCCCCTATAAGGTTGTCTTATATTCAGGCCTTTTCTTTTTTTTCTTTCATTGAGGTCCGAGGTTTAGGGGGTACTCTTATAATAAAGCAAATACAGTATATTTGGCAAAACTTGCTTCATAGCTATGCACCAACTATATAAATTGCATTATTGATGTGTTTCCTTTAGGACCTTCTTGATAAATATCTGATTGCATCAGCCACACCAGCAGAAAGTAAGGTTTTCTACTTGAAAATGAAAGGAGATTATTATCGGTACCTTTCCGAAGTAGCCTCTGGTGACAAAAAGCCAGGTGGGTATCATTGTGCGACCCGTCTAGTGTGATATTTGCATTTCTGTCCTGTTTAAAAGATAACGTCCTAAAGGGATTGTGCTGTATACAATCTTACATAGAAGAAAACAGAATTTTTTAATACACGTCCTTTACCTGCAGACCTGGACCCTGCATTTGTAAGCAGTCATGTGATATTGTGTCTCGATATCGATGCTCAAATATTACATTAAAAAAAAATAGAAACTAGAATTTCCAAATGGAAAACTCCAGTGCCTGATTGCAGACCCGTATTTTGTAAGTACTTGGGTATGGATTAAAAAGAAAAAGGCCATTTATCATGCATACGCCAATGCAGGCAGCGAGTATACTGTGAGTGTGCACCGGTAAGCATAACCTTATCTCCTGAAAACCTGCGAGGAAAATTTATACATGTGGGGATTCTGCACAAACACTCCATGTATGTTCAAGGGAGGGAAAAAGGTGTTGTTTTAAACGTGACACTCGTATATCATGTACATTAAAGTTGTGTAGGAATAAAGTTGGAATTTAAGGTCTTGTTAAGTCTTTATACAGACCATGCATTTACAAAGCAAGAAGAAGACAAAGATGGCTTTTTTCTTCTATTGATATCCCCCATAGCTTAATGTGAATGTCCATATCTGGCAGGCTTCTGCGGGAGTGAGGGCTGCGTTGGCCCTCCATGGTGTCATAGTAGCAGTTGTCACAATGATTACCTTGTGTTGAAACAAAATTGTGATGGATAACCGGTTCCACTGGTAGAGGTATGAAAGAGGAGTTTTTAGACTGAAATGAAATCATTAATAGCGTCAAGGTGATGGAAGGAAGTAAGGTAAAGCAGGTTTTTCATAAACATAAATAATTCCTGTTTCGGACTTCGGTCATAAATGACCAAGAATGTATAATTATTTTTTTGCCATTTATTTATTAATACAGAAACTGTAGCCAGCTCTCAGCAATCGTACCAAGAGGCATTTGAAATCAGCAAGACTGAGATGCAACCAACACACCCCATTCGACTTGGATTGGCTCTTAACTTCTCTGTGTTTTATTACGAAATTCTCAATTCCCCTGAGAAAGCATGCAGTCTAGCAAAAGCCGTAAGTTGCGTTGTTATGCTCGTAGCTGTATTATTAGTACTCATCATACTGTAAAAAAAATACTGTATATTGGTTTAATAATGATTCCCCTTTTTTGTCTGTTCCCACACAAATTTTACATCCTTTTTCAGGAAAAAAATTGGACCATGAACACACAAAATTATTGTGAAGAAACTTACCCTAAAATTTTTGTTTTGTTTGCAATTGCAGGCTTTTGATGAGGCAATAGCTGAGCTGGACACCCTGAATGAGGAGTCTTACAAAGACAGCACTCTTATAATGCAGCTACTAAGGGACAATCTTACAGTAAGTAAAATGCTGCTCACTTTCCTCTAATCGGCTTTTTACAGTAAAATATATGCAGTCGTGTAAGTTCAGTTGTCTCCAGACATTTTTGATCTGGTTGCAATAAATTACCTGTGCAATGAGACCATAATGAATATGAATAAGAAGCAATTCTACTAGAAAGAAAATAGTTGTATCTCCTTAGCAACCACTGCAATGGCCCAGTAAGCATGGAAATTCCATTGGTTGCTGTGGTTAATCTTTAGGTATAAATAACACCCATATTGCAATCAGATTGGCTAAAGAGTATTTTACACGTGTATTAGTAGCAGAGGACAAAACATTTAGTAGCCATTTACAATGTTGTATTCTGTAGACTGACGCACCCAAAGTATGAAGGTTCAGTGTGTCGGCTAGCCTGTATATTGTGGATGAAGGAGAATTTAAAAAGCTTTGTGATCATAAAGCATATCTGGGAAGCTAAGTGTTCTTTTATGAGTTTTATTTACAGTCTTTGAGACTGTAATGCTTAGTTGCTTATTAAAGATTAAATCACAGAGAAAACCAGATTAAACATTAATGCCGCATTAATATTATTCTGTGAGTCAGTCGGTGATGTGGTCTACATTTGTGGCTGATACTTGTGCCTCTATCGCAAGCAAAGATCTGATCTCTGGGCCTTTTGAAAACCAGTTGCGTGACAATGGCACCAAAAACGTCTTCTAGACCTTAACAGTGGTGAACTTTTGCATTGACATTAACTTAGGATGTTGAGAGAATGCAACATAAGAGCTTTATATTTCTAAACCATCTGTAGGTAAAATGAAATTGATGCATTTGTTTACTAACTTCTGATTGTGTTTTTCAGCTATGGACCTCAGAAAACCAGGGCGAGGAAACTGATACCGTAGAGGGAGATAACTAATCACTGCCACGCTTCAAGTCTTTATTATTTTTTTTTTTATTTTTTATGTTGTTCAGTCACTCTGTATTGTACACACATAATCCCTTTTTGTGCGACAAGTAAAAAGAATAGTACATCAACTTTCACAACCTCAGTGTAGCAGAACAATGTGGATTAAGGGAAATTGGCTGTTGGTTTTTACTCAATCAAGAGTAATGCTTTCTGCATTCTAAGTCCTACATTAAAAAAACAAAAGGTGTAATTGCATATTTTTTTTAACTGAACACTGTGATTACTGGATTTTGTTACTAAACTTAATTCTAAATAATTTTCCAAGACTAAAACTATATTAAAAGCATTAAGCCGAAGTACAATTCTGTTTAGGATTTAAAGAGCGTTAGTCGCTGTACTGTAAAAACTGGTATCAGTTGGGTTTGTACCACGACATCGGAAACGTTCATGTAACAATGTTATGATTGACTGCTTTGTATTGAAACCTAGTTCATAAACACAAATCCAATCAATCAAGTCTTGTGTTTGAGTATTAAGGGGTGATTATATTGATGCATTGCTTACCATTTGAACTGTAAAAATATACATTTTGTTGTACTCATAAGGAGCTCTGACAGAATACAGATATTGTACAGTGACATAACATCACTTAGTAATCTTGCCAGCGTGTAGGGATCAAGTATGCTTGGCCCATTTGAATGCTTCAAGAGAATGCAGCCCTGAGAAGGAAAGATTCTTCTGGCACTAGAAACGGTTAAAACATAAGAAATGTGTGTGGTCTTCCCATTTATTAGTCAAATGTCTTGGAAATTTGGATAATTTTTTTTTGTTTGGCCACAGCATTTTAACTGTTTACATTTTTTTAATTAAAGCTATCACACATTGTTCTGCTTGCCCTTCCTGATCCGTTATACAAATATTCTGTTTGAACAGTCCGGTTTGGTTTAGATTCTCAATAAGACATCCCGACACTGCATTTTTTTTTCTTGTTGCCCCCTATAAATCCATGATAATTATTGGTGATGTTAGAAGATAAGTTATTCAGCAACGTGTTCTAGATAGTCTTTGGCAGTACCTAAATAACAATTGGTAAATTGTATTTAAAAGTGCTGTACTGTATTCAGTTTGTAATCACTGTCTCACGATATCATTCCCTTTTTTTATCATTCCACTTTGCTGTAACTTTTCTAGGTGTCTGTCCATCTGTCTGCTTCAAAGCAAGATTCATGCACTGATTTTCAAATTTCCTACGCCGAACAAAACCGTGCAGTTACGACTTGCGCTTGATAAATGCAGTAGTGAATGTGGAACTGAGCCTGTCTGTATATCTGGTAGCTCTATTTTGCTTTGTTTTTAACTGACCAGTATTCTGCCTAAAAGTTTGCTTCTGTGTTGGTTTTATTACCTAGCACACACGTGGTTGTGAAAATAGTCTAGCAAAAAAAATATATATATATAAATATATACAAAATACAAAAAAAAAACCTGGTTATTGATGTACTCAAATTTGTGTATGTATTTTCAACAGTTCTAGTTTCACCCTACACAGAATAATCAGGAACATGTTAAGAATTCAAGAGCAAAATAAATAAACAATGTTATCAGTTCAATGTGTTCAGTCTTAATCAATTAAAGTTGTGACCCCTGTACTGTTACAGGTGGGCGCACTACTGTTTCATATTGTACTCTGCAACGGCTCCTAGCGCTAAGGGGTCTCGAATACGGATCTTAGGTCTGGGTTTTGTATGAACTTTACATACATTTAGAAGATCTTTGTCCTCAAATGGGGGGATTCCTAAGCAGCTGCTAAATGCTAGCTCCCTCTATACTTTTTAATACCACAATATAACAAACTCAAGTTTAAAAACCAAAAGATATCTGTAAATTTGAAATATCATCATACTTGTAACAGATTTATGCGATTAGAAATGAGACGCCCTATAAAGCATTTGCATAACTGGATTGAATGGGGAAAATAGCCAGAATAAACCATTTAAAAGGTTATCTCTAGGCAAAACTTTGTCTATGCTATTTTTTTCTCTCCATTCAGTTTCAGTAAAAAGAAATATCTCATGCAGGCTTTTTGATATTGCCTATACCGGCTAAAATTGAGTATGACTTTACTTTAATAGGAAAACGTAACTTTTAAAATAAAATGTATATTTACTATAAAACACTGGACGAAATGCATATGGCAGAAATGAAGGAGCGGGCTAACCGAGCAACCAACGTGACAGGACAGCAGATCACAGACAGGGGATAATCTTGTGGATACCAGGAGTTTTACCATTCATGATCAAAAACGTCCTGCTCGGGTGTAACGGCACGAGAGCCACACTGGTAAAAACCCGTATTCATGCAGTTTTTGTGGCATCCCGGGCACCGTCCGACTCGAGTGAACGCGCTGTTTGCACGGAGCGCACAATTAGTGGATGGTTGTAATTTGCGTATCAGCCTAGTGAGTGAAAGGAGTTTAATCAAAATAAAATGCTGTTAATGAACTAATGTATGCTAAAAAAATATATATATATGTTTGGCTGTAGTAATGAGAGAGTAAAGCTGGCCATATTGTTTGTCAATTTAACCCTTTTATCACTTTAAAATGCACTACTACATTAAAAAAGGCCTTCCCAGCACCTCCCTGCAGTCACACTGACAATGCCAGCTTTTACTAAATTTGTCATCCTAAATTATCAGCTAATCATCCAACTATGGCATCAAAAGAAAGCTCTATCTCTCCTTGAAAAAACAATGTATAGTTTCCATGGGTAAACTATTCACAGGAAAGGAGAATCATCGCTGAACCGACGTAGCGCAAAAATTTGCTGCGGGACTTGAGGCACCAAAAATTCCTGGGATTGAAGGGGTTAAGTATATAATCTTCACACCGTTTTTTTTTTAAAAAAAATTTAGTGGCTTTTACTATAGTTTAACTATTAAAGAATTTTATCCTCCGGTGCCCTTGTATGCAACCTGTATTTGCTCTTTTTTGTATTCTTCTATATCCGAGGTCAATTAAGAAACACCAATTTCCACCCTCACAATATTTACTTTTTCTGACATTATATGGATTTATTTTTTTTAATAATATTTTATTCTTAACGTTTTTTTATTTCAACTCTTTGAGGAGCAAACGCTCCCTACCCCGCACGTCACCTCCACGATCCATAAAAATAAACATGGCGCCGGCGGATCCCGCAATCTTCATAACTTCCTGGCTCCGCCCACTGTTTCTCACCCCGCTTCCTTGGCGGTGTTATGGCTGCCCCGCTCCCGCGTAACTGAGATTGGCGTAGGCGGCCCTTGGAGAGGTCGGTGGCGGGAGTGTGTGAGTGTATCCCGCCGCTGCACGGCTGTTAGAGCGGTATAGGCGTTGTGCTGCGGCTCGGCACCGTATTATTAGGTTAGACGCCGTTTTCCCGGTGGCGGCGGTATTAAGTTGTGTTCCTTTTCTCATTTCTCGGTTTGTTGAGGTGTGGTCATTGCCTATAGAGTTCAAATGATTTTAACCCCTCCGCTGCCCGTCCGCCGTTAACTTCTAGATTGCACCTGTATTCGGGTGACTGAGTGGTTACTTTTATTACATTAAAGTCCCTTCTGGGAGATGATTCCCTTGTCTTTTTATATTCCAGTCTGAGAATTGAATGCCCTTTGTGTGCCTGGTAATATTAGACAAAAATGTATTCACTTCATGTTTATTTTTTTAAAATAAATATATTTGCTGTTTTCTAACCCCATGATTTGTATGAATTCCCCTTAAATGTTATGTTGGGTGGCGCTTTTGCCTCTTCCTACCAGTAGTACTTTCTAGCAGTGATGCGCTAACTTTTGAGAGTTACCCCACACCCTGAAACTGGGCTGGGTTGCTTTAGGTTGGCGTTTGCTCTCAGCTCTAAAGTCTCTTATGGCCCATGGGGCATCTTCTGGTGGCTCCAGCCTACCCCTCCACCTAGGTGTGTAAGGGGCTGTTGCCCTTCTTGCTCTGGGGCAGCTATGATCCTGCTGAGGCAAAAATCCGCTGAGGCAAAAATCACACTTAAATATTCACAGTAATGCACCGGTAGAATCAATGAGAGTTTAACGTAGCTACTGCTAATACTTTGCTAAATCTCCTTCTTGAGCTAGTAGACTTTGATTCAATTATCAATATAATCCCGCTTACCATGCAAAGAGCGGGCTACTACCAAATATTTTGCACACAGTAAAAACAAATGCTGTAAGGACACAAAGAAGAAATAAAATACACGCTTGTATTCCTAAAATGATCACGTTTGGGATCAGCCATTAGGAGTCCTACGTTCGATAGGACGGGCAGGATGGTGGGGGCAGATTCCTCAGTGCTATTACAGTGATGGTAGTCAGAACAGGTTTAAGGCATTTGGAGGGCAAGCTGACAATCTATCAGGAGGTTGGGGGGGTAAAACAAAGTAAGGTCTTCATGGGCGTGGGTTCACAGTGCAGAGATTATAGATGTGTAAATACATGTGGGGTTTTCATGAGCGTTTGAAGCTGGAATATGTTGGGGAGAGTCTGGCATTGTAAGGAAAGCCAGAGAATAGATAAAACACTGGAGAGGTAACTGGGAAGAACGGTCTTCGGTGTCATTGATGTTTGATGTTGGGAGCTAGAATATCCTACTGCAATAATCCTCTCAAATTGTGTCTGGAAGCATTGAGCAATCAGTGGTTTGTGAAATTACATTTGTGGCATGGAGCTCTTCTCTACTACTTGTAAGTTGGGTACTGCTGCGGACATAAATGTTCTACACACGGGCACACACACACACACGGACACGTGCATGGACACACGCACGTGCACGCATTCCTCCAGTGGTAGCTTTAGTCTTCCTTTTGTTTGAGAAGGTCCATGCTATCTGAAAGTTTTATGTACCCTGGAGTACTTTTAGATTTTAGGGAGAGTTGCCAACGTTTGCCAGAAAAGGTTGGCTGGCCCTGTGTAATGAATAGTTTAATGAACAAGATTTCTTCAGAGTTCTCATTATTATTGAAATATATAGCGCAGTGATATTCCATAGCGCTGTTCAACAGGTAAATGGGACATAACGAGATGTGCATAACGTAACAAAATAGAAAGCTGCTGTTTTTTGTTTTGTTTTTTAATACCACAATAATAATTTGGTAGCTTAACCTTTTATTGGAATTTTAGGCAGTCATGAATGCAACTGGTGCTGGTTACCCGCTGGCTTCTCTTTATGTTGGTGACCTCCATACTGATGTCACTGAAGCGATGCTGTATGAAAAGTTTTCCCCGGCAGGACCAATCCTATCCATCAGAGTTTGCCGTGATATTTCCACACGTAGATCTCTTGGGTATGCATATATAAATTTCCAGCAACCTGCTGATGGTAAGTTTCTGCTGAGATGTCACAATATAATTATGTTACACTTTGCACTACGATAGAACATTATAAAATTTGCAAATACTTATCCTACCAACATCAAGTGTGCTTTTAGACAATAGGTTTCCATTTGGCAAGTTTGGAGAAGGCCTTACAGAGGCTTTGTGAGCTTTTTACGAACATATCCATTGGAAGCTGGTGTAACATAAACAGAGTGTGTATCTGAATATTGACAAATAATATCAGTATCGTTGTGTCAAGTTAAGGGACAACAATCATGTTAACGTCAAAAGAGAAACAAATAAATGCAGCTGTAAACATTATCTTTACAAGCAGAGCACCTATGCAGTTATACCATCCATGTCTGCACAGATTACCGCAAAGTGTATATGGCTGCATGTGTGACGTACATTTATGTAAAGATGTTCTTCCTATAAGGTGCCAAAAAAGGTGCTTTTGGGGGGCAAAATGTAAACTTAATCACTGCTGTATTTAAGAGAGGATGATGGAAACTAATCCTGCAAAACAATTTTAAATGATCCTTTGCTGGGATAAACATGAAGCTGCCTGAATCTAAGACAAGATCGACAAATTAACATCTGAGTCCTTAAACCAGGAAAATGGGCAAACTAGATGTGACAATGGGGTCTAATCTGCTGTCAAACTGTAGGTTTTTAGGATAAGCAAACTTTTTTTTTTTGCAAATACATAGCTTTAGAATCACACGCAGTTATTTAATATCTCAACGCTGTACATTGATTTAAACAATTCATTGATATGTTTGCATGTATTGCATATGGACAAAAATAGCTTTAGAATGTTGGATGATGTCCCTTTTAACTTACAACGCCTTCCATCCATGGTTCCAAGCACTTTATAAACATTAAACAAAATAAAGAATGCAAGACATAAATTGTAACTATACTTTTATTTTACAATATGTGAAATAAAACTTGAAAATCATTGTTTTTCTGAAATGATGCTAATGTTTCATTGTTAAAACCTTTCACAGCTGAGCGGGCGTTGGATACAATGAACTTTGAAGTAATCAAAGGCAAGCCGATTCGAATCATGTGGTCTCAGAGAGATCCTGGACTTCGTAAATCTGGCGTAGGAAATGTGTTTATCAAAAATCTTGATGAGTCAATTGATAACAAAGCCTTGTATGATACTTTTTCAGCATTTGGGAATATTTTATCTTGTAAGGTAAGTAAGAATATGGTGTATGGTAATGAGAAATAGGAATTCTCTACTGCTGCCTTTTCTAATGTAAGCTGTTTAACCGTTTTGGTGTCTGCAACTATTTTCTTAATCGATTAGTTGCCGATTTTTTTTCTTTTCTTCAATTGGATAAAAAAAAAAATCAAACTTTCATTTATTTAAAATAATTTAATGAGCAAACTGGATGTTAAAAACAGCAGAATAAAAACTGAGAAAAATGCATTTCTGTTTATTTCCCAACCTGCCCCCCAGTTATGCACATTTGAGCCCAGGCTTGCCACACTAAACTCTTCGTGTTAGTCATAGGGGATCTAAAAATTACTTTTGCTCCTACCAGCTTTTATGTTCATAAATATATGAATGTTCTGTTTGTAATTTCAGAAAGATCACACACGTTACTTATTGAGTGAACTGACTAATTGTGTTGGTCCACAATCCTTTTCAGGTTGTTTGTGATGAAAATGGATCAAGGGGTTATGGGTTTGTTCACTTTGAGACTCAAGAAGCTGCCAATCGGGCAATTAACACCATGAATGGCATGTTGCTCAATGATCGTAAAGTGTGAGTATTACTGGGGAATATGTGCAACCAACAAGAGCTAGCGTGACCATCACTAAAATATACATTTTCTCTTAGATTTGTAGGACATTTTAAATCACGGAGGGAAAGGGAAATGGAGTATGGGGCAAAAGTGATGGAATTTACAAACGTATACATCAAGAACTTTGGAGAAGATATGGATGACAAGAGACTTAAGGAAATATTTTCTGCTTTTGGTATGTATTATTGTAAGACTTTAGAGTTCATATTCCCCTAGAGGTTCACCGGGCAAAGAACTTTCTAGATTTAGGTTTTTAGACTTAAATTTTAGTAATGTAGGTTAACGAAAATGACCTAAGTCCACGAAGTTAAACTCTTCCACCTATCCTTCCTGTTTTTGTATCCAAAAGAAATGTGAGGAGGAAATACAAATCTAATTTCTTCGTGTTTTGTAGGACACACGTTAAGCGTCAAAGTAATGATGGATGATAACGGTCGATCACGGGGATTTGGCTTTGTCAATTATGGCAATCACGAAGAAGCACAGAAAGTATGAGTCATGTATGGATGCATTGGTTAAAACAATGAGGGTTGTGTATAAAGCGTGATTCCTGTAGTTTTTTCCCCAGTGACTAATGTAGTGAATGGAGTGATACTCAAATTTGCCCCAAAATCACTTTCTACCCATAATTCCTATTGTCAGATATTCTACCCCTTCCCAAAGTAACACAGGTTAGTGAAATTTTAGAAAGTCTTGAGGCAGAAAATTAATTCCATAGACGCCACTATGTATAAGACTCCAATATTAAATGCTTGCTTTGTGTCATAGTATATACACTAACCAGCAATATAATACTTTTCATTTTAATAATGATGAAATGTCATTTTAGATTAATAGAATATAATGTAGGCCTTAAACTATGTAAGTTCTGTTGGGCCTCTTCCTCGCTTTCTTGCTCAGAAAGAAATCTCCTGGCCTTATCAGCGGTTCACATTGTAGGTCATCATAATACCATGGAGACAGATTGAGTAGGGGCTCGCTCTCCCCCAAAGAGAATGGGATCTCAGCAACAAACTTTTTGCAAAAAAAATCCTCAAATTCGGTACAGCAGAAATAGACCTCATGGCAATGAAAGCAAATGCAAAACCTCCTCAATCTGGTTCCTTAAGGTCTGCAGATACACCAGAGGTTCTGAATGCCCTGTCAAGCCAGGCAGTAGGTCCATGGAACTATGTCTTTCCTCCCAGGAGACTTTGCTTGCTTGCGAACCTTATTATAAAAAAGTTTTACTAGTAACTATTCACATGTAAACTATTTTTTCATATTTAATAAAAACTAAGAGAAAAATGCATGTTTATTTCTTTGCTTGCCACCCTGCCCCGGAAATGTCTTATACCCCCTTATATGCCACTGTCTGCAATATATGCCTTATTACACCCCTATATGCCACTCTGCCCCCCAGACTTACCAGTCCCCCATGCTTCAGACTCCCTGGTGTATCATGGGGGGCAGCCGGTGGAAGTCTGCACATAGAAAACCTCTGTTGCTACATGGCGCTTTTGCCGGGGCTTCTAGAATAGAATAGAAGTGGGCAGAAGTGGAGGTTGTCTGCGTGCAGGCTGCCAGATTTTTTAAAGAAAAAAACAGTGGAATGGTAAAACAGTCTTTTATCTAATTAACAGGCATACATGTATTTTAACATTTTTGGTATCTATTATGCAGTTAGTCAGCATAGGTTATATACAAACAGAAAACCAATAGCCATTTTAAGGTCCTCCCCCTTAATTCATAATGCACCTTACTTATAGATATGCCACTCTGCCCCTAATATGCTGTATAACCCCAGATATGCCACTCTGCCCTAATATGCTGTATAACCCCAGATATGCCACTCTGCCCCCCCTAGAGATGCTCACCTTCTTCCTAGAAGTGCCATTCCCTCCCCACTTACCAATGCACCCCGAGACTCCCTGGTGTCTAGTGGGCCGGCCGGTGAACGTCTGTGCGATACGCGCCGGGGCTTCTGTGGTGGAGCACCAGAAGGTTATGTCAAGGTGGTGCTCCACCATAGAAGCCACGGCAGAAGTGCCGGCAGCAGAGGTTGTCTGCATCACACAGACGTCCGCTGCTGCCAGAGAGGAGGATCCAGGTCCCCTGCAGCGCTGCTTACCCGCAGCAGAGCTAAATGAAAGAATACACCTGCCGGCTCGCAGAACTGCATGTCCCGGGCGTCGGGTGATACGGATTCTCGCAATTCGGGCAAATAACGGTATATATCTCTTACATTCTCTAAACATGTCAAGAATTTGTCAGTTTTGCATCTAAATGGTATTTTTTTTCGTTTCTGTATTTCATGTAGATCTTTTTATACGGACTTTAATAGCTGATACATATCTGAACATCACCTATTAAAAATAAATCTGTTTTCTTTTTAAATAGGCTGTTGCTGAAATGAATGGCAAAGAATTAAACGGCCGCATGATATACGTAGGTAGAGCTCAAAAGAGGATAGAACGCCAAAGTGAATTAAAGCGCAGATTTGAACAAATCAAACAAGAAAGAATTAGCAGATATCAGGTAACATTTTAGTCAAGTAAATCTGTAAGGGTCTCCTGGCCCTGTCCGGTATCAGCCAAGCTACTGCTCAGACCTTTTTATTTATATCCTTTGGGTCTGGGGTGTCATTGCACTGTAGGCCTGACTGCATGAAGAGTACAGAACTGACATCTGTCCGAGACACTTCTATGGTTTGCGTAATTACATGGTTTTGGTAATATCGTAATAGTTTGGCCTATTCTATTACAGGGTGTAAATCTGTATGTGAAGAATCTGGATGATGGTATTGATGATGACCGCCTCCGAAAAGAGTTCTCTCCTTATGGTACCATTACTAGTGCAAAGGTAACACAACTTACACTTTACACAATGAGCTAAGACTGATTGGCAGACAATGGTAAAGGTGTGTGTGTGTGTGTGTACATTATAATGCACACACTAGGGAGGGCTGGCAACATTCAACCCCATGCAAGTGTCTAATACAGTTTCTTAAACAAAAAATACGTCCAATGCACGGAAACCAGTCATGTCCCGTACATATTTGGCAGGAGGAAATGCATGGACGTGGTACAGTCAGGTAGGAAAATGACATTACTGTGCTAAATACTCAAGCATCTATATGTAGGGGAATGCAAGTAAAACACACAAAAAGGCTTTAGGGTAGTAGCTGTGTTTTGTTTTCTTGGGGGTTTTTAAATTAAAAGCCCTTAGAACCGAGGCAATGATCATGTGATCATTGTGATGACCGATCTTGTGTGTGTGTTAGTTGCAAATTTCTCTTCCCTGCTCTCGCTTCCTCTTTCATCTTCTCTTTCCTGCTCTCGCTCCCTCTTTCTTCTCTTCCCTGCTCTCGCTCCCTCTTTCTTCTTCTCTTCCCTGCTCTCGCTCTCTCCTTGAAAAGGATTGCGTATTTTACATGGGTACACTGTTTACAGGAAAGGGGAATAATGACTGAACGTATGCAAAATAGCTCCGTGTTTCAGGGCACCAAAACCCCTGGAACCGAAGAGGTTAATTTTGAGTTATCTAGTGAATGCAGTGTAGAAAATTCTAGAATGTGTTAATTTAGGATTGTCTATTTTTATTCTATATGGTGCAATGTAGTTATGTACATGTGCATTGGAATTCTACTGGAAAGGACATGAACCCCAAAAATAACGAACCAAAAAACATGGCTTCAATAAAAACAAAGTATCGAGGAAAAACTCCTGGGCCAACATGTGGCCCAGTACTGCCAACAACCCCTCCCCTGGCAATAAGAAGACCCTAGTCTAGCACCCCTTGTGTTGACTTCTAGAACTCCAGAGAGGAAATTATCTATAAGAGGTGTATTAACAAAACAAAGTGTTTGACAATACAAGTACACCACGTACAGGGAAAACGTGTGTGCAGGCGGCTGCCTAGCAACATATATATGCAAAGCAGGTTTTTGTTACTTGAAGCGGTTAAGGTATTAACGTGGAAATATTTGTGTGTCACTGTGTAATGAGACAAAATCAAGTGTTTGTTTAAATCTCCAAGAGGCCTCCAGGTCATGAGAACTCGCCTCTCAAATAGCAGACAGTTAAGGGTGGGTGAGTTCTCTAGTGAAACATATACACCCCAGCCTGATTATTAGAAATATGTGTAGTTAGATCTAATTAGTTTGACTTGACGTGGAGAAAGCAACCTTTATAGTGCAAGAGTAACTCTAAGTTATGTGGCTGGAAATGGTAACTTGCTGTTTGGAGCCTTGGCATCCAGAAAATGTGCATCAATAATATTAGACATTCAGGGGCGGGCTGTGCAAGGGGGCAATTGCCCCCCCTGAGCTAGTCCAAAATTCTTCATACAGGACTGGTCCAACTTGGGCTGATCCAATCAGAGGTGGGAATGTGGTGGTGGCTAAGTGGCATGATGTTGTGTCAATGGAGTAAGTATGGCTGCTAGCATAATGTATAAGCATTAAAGTCTCAGAACAATGTGAGCATGTGTAAATGTGTGGCAGTGCGTATGTTACTAGGGGGGCAAGGTACCACTTGGCTTTACCTGCCGCCAGAAGGTGCCAGTCCACCCCAGTGGATGCTACAGAATTTCCATTCCCACAAACTACACATTTTCCAATCCACGTGTAGCTCTTTGCTATTGTCAAATATTATAGATATATATATTTTTTTTTTCTGCTCTAGGTAATGACAGAAGGTGGACACAGCAAGGGATTTGGTTTTGTGTGCTTTTCCTCTCCAGAAGAGGCCACAAAAGCAGTCACAGAAATGAATGGAAGAATAGTCAGTACAAAACCTCTTTACGTAGCACTTGCGCAACGGAAGGAAGAAAGAAAGGCCATTCTTACCAATCAATACATGCAGAGGTTGGCTACAATGAGAGCAATGCCTGGCCCTCTCGTTGGATCATTCCAAGCACCTACCAGCTATTTCTTACCTGCTGTGCCACAGGTAAGCCATCAGAGATGCTGACATATTGCATTATATATACTTGGTGAACAGAATTCATTCTGGGGATCCTATTGATTTTGAATCCAAGTGTCAATGCTGCACGGATCCTCAGTTAATTCGGTTTCATGGTTACTTAATGTCTTGTTTAATACCACTTTACATAACATACTCTTTTTCTCCATCTCTAGTGTTGTATTGAAGACATTAACTTTATGTAGTAGGTGGCATTTTGTATCTCAACTGCACTGACGTAATTCTAGGGGTATAATAACTTGTTTCCATAGGGACTTTTTTTCTCTTTTTTTTATTTTACAAGCACTGTTTACCAACTAAAAACAAAAAATAGAGAAAATCACAATGTTCTAAGCAATGGCATTTTAAGTTACTTGTATATTGGGCAAGAGTAACATTACTTAGGTAAGAGCTTTACAAAGCAAAAGCTTTTACTTCATCTCATCAACTGGATGTTTGCTACACCTTCATATGCATGGATGTAGTTTATTGCCTTTAAAAAAGTGACCTTTTTTCTTAAAGCCACCAAACAGAGCCTTTTATAACCAAAGCCCTATAGCATCTGTACGTCCAGCACCTCATTGGTCTTCACAGCAGGCAAGGCCTCCTCCGCGTGAGTATGCACAAATCTACTTGCTTTGCTTCCCAGCTGCAGAAATATAGTTTCAGGAAAGCAGCTTGTAAATGATGCACCTTGCTTGTGCATTTGTTTTATTTGTAACATCTCTCATCATTACGGCAGAATATCATCCACCGACGCCTATCATGCGAGCAGTTGCTCCAAGACGTGTAGCCTCCAATATAAGCACAATGAAGCAGGCCTCAACACAAGTACCAAGGGTTGCACCACAGAGTCAGAGAGTAGGTACGTGTACACTCTAGGTAGCTTGATTGAAGACAGTAACTTGGCCTGGCTTAAGGGACATGCCTTAGCATTATGCCATATGACGATAGAAATGGTTTGGCCAACACACACGACACCCACCCTTATTAACCAATGACTAGTCCCTTATTTGGTAAGTGCGGGGAAAACAAACTTCCAAAAGTAGCAGCTTTTTGTCCCCTGTTATATTTTTGCACTTTATGCAACAGTTACAGTACAACATATGAAACCGACATTTGTACTTGGCTTACCCGATTTGCACAATTGGCAAAAATAGCTTCCAGTGTGCACTTAACATATTTATAACATATTTATTTGTTGAGGCTTTTTAACTGTTTTTGGTGTAAACAAGGTTTTTTTGTGTATGTAATGCATACAATTAACATTGAGTGTTATTGTTTGTGGAGATTTTGAATGGTTCCAGGACATTTGCCCGAATGAAGGTACTAGATTTTTTCCCCTGTTTCTTTTGGCAGCTAATATTGGAACCCAGACAGCAGGTGCTCGAGCTCAGGTTAACCCAAGCGCTATGCGAACGATGACACAGTACAAGTATTCCAGCTCAGTGAGGAATATGCAGCAAATGGGGAACGCGACCCACATCCAGCAGGCACTGTATTCGTTTTTTCCCTTTATTCTGACCCTGATTATTTTCTTAGGTTATCAGAAACATGTGTTTGTGTTTCTTATGTTTATATTTTTTTAGTTCAATATTATAAATGCTATGGTAGAAATAGAGTAAACGAGCGTCCCAATCATTGAGTTTTTGCATAGTAAGTCAGTGCCCATAAATATCTGCCTCTTCTAATCCTTGGCCAGCCAATGTGACTCTAACCCAGGCTTGGCATCGGTGGAAACCAGATCCATTATAGACATTATCTCTACCGCTATCATTTGATTGCTGCATACCAGTAAGTTCATTAAGACTCTAAATGTTGGATGTATTTTGCAAGGTGGTCAGTGTGATGACGCTTTTAAAAAACAAACAAAATGAAAAACCCCAGCATTGTAAATCTTGCAAGGATCATTCTTTCTGTTAACGCTAAAAACTGCCTGGCTCCCCTGTGATTTCTTGCGCTGGCCAAACATTGGTATCTATTTTGTGTGATCAGTATATTTAATCTTCAACAGGCTTCCTGTGACTTAACCTTGGCAAATAGACATTGTCATCAGCATTGTGCTGCTCTGTTTTAAGCTTGTTTTTCTAATATAGGTGATGGAGCCTGCTGTGCTGATGCAAGGTCAGGAACCCTTAACTGCCTCAATGCTTGCAGCAGCCCCACCACAAGAGCAGAAACAGATGCTCGGTATGTCCCACACCAAAATAAATGTATTAGATGTATATCATTCACTTAACTACAGCTTAAACATATTTCCCAAGCATTTGTGGTTCAATGTTAGCCCCAGGCCTCATGTACAGTACTAAACTGGGCAAGTTACAAAAGCATAAAGCCGAGTCCTGTGGTGCAATGGATCTTCAGCCCCAGAAGCCCCTAAAACTTGGTGCACAAACTGGCATCAATTTCACCTGCTATTAATGACTGTTATTATGTACATGCACAAGATGTTAGTTACATAGTACATAAGGTTGAAAAAAGACCTAAGTCTGTAAAGTTCAAGCCTTCTACCTAACCTTCCTACTCTTGATCCAAAAGAAGGTATTAAGCTATATTGAATTCTGTGATTAGAGGGAAAAATTCATTCTTGACTCCAAAAGGCAATCTGATTTAGTTGGCAGAAACTTTACAGAAATTAAGTGAGATTACATAT
This sequence comes from Spea multiplicata, assembly GCA_009364415.1. Taxonomy (NCBI): domain Eukaryota; kingdom Metazoa; phylum Chordata; class Amphibia; order Anura; family Pelobatidae; genus Spea; species Spea multiplicata. The sequence goes on from VKOC01016937.1 coordinate 32,913, forward strand.
AAATATTACGCACAGATGACTTTTAAAAATGTTATTTTAAGTCATGTTCCTTAGGTGTAAACATTAGGTAAATGCAACCTCAGACTACATATTACACCATGTTATTTATTCAATAAAAATAAAGCCAAAATGGAGAAGCCATGTTTGAAAAACAAAGTACAACCTTACTGCTTCCATAGGAATTAAGATGCTAAGTAGTAGACGGGTGCTGCTAATCAAATGCCCTTGATTAAATGATCATCAGCAAGTGCGACCACTTCTATAAAAACCAATGTTTTAGCAGTTTGCTGGTCTGGAGCATTCAGGTGCGTGTTATCAAAATGCCAATGAGGAAGGACATCAGCCATGATTAGAGAAGCCATTGCTGCTCATGATTCCGGGAAGGGTTATCAGGCCATTTCCAAGCAATTTAAAGTCCATCATTCTACAGCGAGAAAGATCATTCAAAAACATGCAAGACTGTTGCCTCCCAGGAGTAGATGTCCCAGCAAATTCACCCCGAGGTCAGACCGTGCAATGCGCAGAGAAATTGCAAAAAAAAACAAGTTACATCTCAGCTCTACATGCCTCATTTAACGTTAAAGTTCATGACAGTACAATTAGAAAAAGACTAAACAAGTATGGTTTGTTTGGAAGGGTTCCCAGGAAAAAGCCTCTTCTCTCAAAAAAGAACATGGCAGCACGGCTTAGGTTTGCAAAGTTGCATCTGTACAAAAAATAAATATATTAATAAGCAGTGCATCTGAAAGTACCTTCTTCCCCTTCTCTTATAGTATGTATGCGTTCATGTGTTTTTCTTTTTTTTAATTTCAGTTAAACTTGTATTTTCCTCTTTATAACATTGTTATAGAATCTGCTGGGTGCTTGTTCTGCTACGTAGCTCACTGGCCTGCATTAATATTACTAGGTGAACGGATTTATCCTTTAGTCCATCGGATGCATTCTGCGTTGGCTGGCAAGATAACTGGAATGCTACTGGAAATCGATAATTCGGAGCTGCTTCATATGCTGGAATCTCCGGAATCTCTTCACTCAAAGGTAAAGTCAGTCGTGTAAATTCTACACCCTGTAAAAATACTTCCTTACAGCCGACCCTCTAGTTTACATTCTCTGCAGTTCAAATAAACATTACAATATACAATTGTCTTACAGTGTATTTGTTAAGTAAGTTGTATGTCGGTTTTTTTCCTAATCGGGTTATATTTTGCATCAATAGGTAGAAGAAGCTGTAGCGGTTTTGCAAGCACATCATGCTAAGGAGGGGTCTCATAAAAGTGGAACGCCATCTCTCATATGATCTACCCATGACATTAATAACGTGTAACATATGTTCTTTAAACTGGTAGTTTCTATGGGATGTGCAAAGAAAATCAAGATATTGTATGTAGTCCTATTATTTATGTTTGTGTGTCAGCAATATTATGTACGATAAGTCAATTGTGTTTCTAGGATCAAGCTTCTGTCATGGTGATTATTAATTACAAAATTAATTTTGTGTGTTTTTTTTTGTGCATTAATAAAAAAAAGACTTGCAAACTTTTTTGCTTTTTGGGGGTTGGGGGGGGGGGATAATAAGCTTTCCGATAACATTTTATGTATGTGTGTATTGTTCTTTCTGTACATGTAATTTCCTGTTCAAAATTGATTAGCCACGTAAAATGTTAACTTGGCTCAAATGGACCCCAAAGGTTTGTAGGCACCTGCCGCTTCGAAATAGGGAGTTGGGCTGTCCCACCAAATGGCACCCAAACGAGAATACGGTCGCCATCATTTACATTTTAAATAAGAATTCTGTGCAATGATGGAACGGTCAATGAACATCTGGAGTGCGTGCCGTCTTACACTAGGCAATAGAAAAATAAATCCCATGGCCGATGGCCCTGGACTGGTGTTCTATGCAGATTTTGGGCTGCAACAGCTACCACATTCTTACCTACCTGCCCCTTCCTCCCAAACCACACCATATTCTACCATATTACTTTCTGACCAATTTATTTAAAAATGATGTGTATATAATGTATGTTTATGTATTAATATAACATAAGACCTATGGAGAACAATATAGTTGAACTTCAGATGACATGAAGTCAAGATTAAGTATATTTCTATCTATATAATGTATGTATATATAATATATATAGATGCACCTGGGCACTTAAACATTAGTTGGAATTGGTGTGTGTGTGTGTGTGTGTATGATAAAATATAAATATGTATATATACATGGATGCAGATAAAAGTAACATGCAATGCATTTTTTTTTGGGGGGGGGGTGGAAAATAAGATGTATGTAAGAATTTTTTACACAAATACTGTGAGTGAAGTAGGAAAGTCACATTATTTGGGGAAATAATAGTATAAATCGGGCAAACAGTTGTTTCCATTCTCTTGTTGAATGTCGGAATTCGGTTTTTTGCCACTGAGTTCCTACTTATACAGAAAGCACTCATTGAGTGATGGTTACACAAAGACGAAGAGTACGATCACAGCCTATGATTTATCCCCCTGCAATAATCTCCCCCCTGGGGCCACAGATTATAATAGAGGAGCGGCTGTGATTAATGAGCGCTGAGTACACTCCCAGTGCCGGCTGCTCGTCTGATCACTAATATTTCGCAATCTTTCACATGCAGCTTCCGCCGCCCTGTTCCTGCTTCCGTTTGTCGGTATGTAAAGCGCTGCATGTATAGCATCGTCTCCGGTCTGACATGAAGCCGCCGAACCACAGGTTTTCCATCCGCGCTCTGCAGTGACCACGACGCCGGGGGCCAAGCGGCGCCCACCTTCTGACCCCGATCCAGCAGGCAGGGCAACGGCTACAGCGAAGACATGGAGCCGGTGCAGCTAAGAAACCACCCCAGGAGGTAAGATCTCTCCACCCGTTAACCCTTTGTCTTAACACAGGGGAGCAATTCCTATGTGATGTAGGTGATCATTACTTCTAATCTTTATATCTATATAATCTATATACTTACCCCAAAGTCTGTAACACGGCAGGAATTCGGGGAATATAATATAATCGTGTTCTCTGCACTTTTACACTATATATATATATATATATATCTGTATGTGATATGAATATAAATTATATATATATATCTGTATGTATGTGATATATATGTAACTTTTATATTTAAGCTGTAAGGAAGACAAGTGTGAAGTCTCTTACATTCCATACAGATGTTTGTACTTATTTACTTATGATATGTAAGGACTACATATGTGTAAACCAGCATGCAGAATAAATATATATATATATTATTTATAATAATATATATATATATATATTAACCGGTATATATAATATATATGTATGTGTAAAGAGGTAATGGGACAGGAAGTGTGGTCATACTGAAAGGTGACACAGATGGGTTTTGGATTGCCGTGTTTCTCTATAACATACAGAATGTGATCTGGAGAGAACGCTTGAGTAACTCTCTATTGCACAAGGAATCTTTCGGCAACGCGCCTGAAAGCGTAAACTCTGACAGTATCACTATAGAAATGTAAATGTTATTTTTCGTGCTGTGGATTCCAAACTGCATTTTACTGCTTCTTTTTTCTGAAGTTTTGCTCAAGATCTTTGGTGATGCAACGAGGCAGACGGTAGCGAAATGTATATTTACAAAACATAATGAACACAAATTAAATGATTTATTTTTGTTGTTGTAGCAAATCATACCTTTTAGAATTTGTAAAGCCCCCCGTGTTTTCGTTGTGCGATACACGTTGGATAATAAATGCCCTCCGATTCTCAACTAGCTTATAGTCCTGAGTACTTTAAAGGCGCTGATGATGGAGACTGCCGTTGTGTAACGAGATGTCGCAGCTTGTTTAGAAAGCCCACAAAGAGACGCACAGAGGAAGTGCAGACTTTTTATTCTATTTATATAATTCCGCAGAGCTGCTACACGCATGATCTTCCCGTTCAACACCTGCGGCTGAAACCTTTCCACTCCTCAAGCTATGCCCATTCAATTCACGTCGAGATAAATTTACCAAGAAGCAAAACTTTCAACTGTCAAAACTCATTTATTAGAGCTTGGTTTTTGGTCTGAGAGAATAGAGAACAACATTAATCTTCACTCTGAATTTACTCTATATGACCAAAAGACCTGTGTCACACCTATATCCATATATTCCAAAACCATGGGCATTACGATGTTCTAAGAAGGCTTTCCTCAGGATGTCGGAGTGTGTCTGTGGGAATATGGGCCCATTCAGCTAAAATAACACTTGTGAGCTCGGGTGCTGATGTTGGACGATAAGGCTTGGCTCGCCTTTATCCCAAATGTGTCCGATGGGGTTGAGGTCACTGTGCAGCCTACTTGAGTTCTTCAAAACCAATCCATGTCTTTATGGACCTTGCTTTGAGGACTGGGCCACCGTAATGCTGAAACGGGAAAGTGCTTTCTCCACCATGGTGTCTCAAAGTTTGAGGCATATATGTCGCCATATTTTCGTTTTTGTATGATGTAGCATTAACATTGCCCTTCGCTGGAAGTAAGGGACCCAAAGCCCCAGACCGTTATCCCCCCTCCAAACTTTTCAGCACTAAATAGATGACTTTGCCCAATGCCAAGCTATTAGCTTTTCAGCTTCTGTGCAGCTGCTCGGCCATGAAAACCCGTTTCATCCTCCCGTCACACAGTGCTTTGTGCTGATGTTGCTTCCAGAGGCACTTTGGAACTCTATAGTAACTGATACTATTTTATTTTACAGATGTTTATTATTATTATTGTTATTTTGTAATTGTCAAGATTTAGAGTCACCGAGCTCTTTAGTACGACCCTGCCCATAGGCAGATGGCTGCCTATGGGCTTGATTTTGTATACCTTTTATCAATGGGTGAAAACACCTAAACTTAATAATTAGGAGAGTCCACATACTTGTGTAGATAGTAAAAAAAAAAAAAAAGGGGATTTCTAAATTGTACAGAATGTAGTCAACAAAATCTATCTGCATGTAGTACTTGTTGCATCGCTGGTGTACTGATAGTGAAAGTACAGAACCGTTCTTCCTTTACGTCATCTCAGTTTTAAAACGTTGAAAGCTCTGATTACGTGAAATTGAATCCACTGATTTTTTTCCCCTTTATTTCTAAGCAACTTCAATTCTGACATAGATATTTATTTTCGTTTGTTAAACAGACAATTAAAGAAGTTAAGTGAAGATAATCTTAATAAACAACCTGAAGAAGTGTTTGATATTCTAGAAAAACTCGGGGAAGGGTAAGTATTTTAACAAACGTATTTTTTATAAATATTTTTTTTGAGCAAGGCCCTCCTTATTTATTTAAGTGAACTCTGGGATCATGGTTGCCAGGAGTTAACCCAGTTACAAACAGAACTACCTAGAGATTTTACATTAAGTGAACGGATGAGTCTGTCCTCAAGCTTGAAAATAATAATTTTTGTGGTCCAACCTTGTCCCTTACTATTTTCCCCCGTAATTCAGAGCAGAGGTTCTATTGTGTGGGCACCAGCCCAGGTATTTTTATTCTGGATCTGTGTGTATTTACATATGGGGGATAGAATATGTGTATATGTATGTATGTATGTGTGTGTGTGTGTGTGCCTGTATGTATGTATGTATCCTCTAAGATGTTATAGGTCTTCTCTTCCCACATTCAGGGCAGTGGGTTTCTTTGGCCTTTTATTCAGTGCAATTATATATATATATATATATATATATAATTAATTTCTATATACATCCCTTATCATCCTTTATTGTGTATCTCATCATCATCGCATTCTCTTTTTCAGCTCATATGGCAGTGTATTTAAAGCAAGTCACAAGGAAACAAGTGAGATTGTTGCAATTAAACAGATCCCTGTAGAGTCTGACCTTCAGGAAATCATCAAGGAGATATCTATCATGCAGCAATGTGACAGGTACTACGGTTATTACAGCGATACAAATATGTATGTAACAAATGCATAGGAAATAATTATATCGTTACTATCAGTGGCTATTTACGTGTATATGTGTGGGATATAAGAGGCCGCTGTGTTTAAATGAATGAGTTAATGGTGGAGGTGAGTGAATGAAAAAATAGATATTATCAAAACTTTATGTAAAAGTCTGTTGGAATTCACACTTCACACAATATTTGAGAATAATGGGATTGGATGCATGGGAACCACATGTTTGTTTTCAACAAGATTGACTTGGGATGTAGATTTTGTAAAATAACCTAATAAACGTAAATGTTTGTCCCTTTAAAGTGAAGCTTCTAGAGAGAAAAATTGTGCCGAGGCTCCTGGGAAAGGGAAATCATTTAATATTAAAACGATTTTAAATAATTAAGCGTTGACCCTGCGATGATGATTCTGAAGCAGATCTTAATTATTCAAATCAAATAGAAAATATAACAGAATTTGTTATGTGAGACAAATGTAGCTTTTCTTGTAGTAAGTTTTCTCAGTGAGATGCAATGTTTCAATTTAATCAAACTCACCCCAAAACACGTTTTACTAAATATAATATTATTATAACAATAACATTGTTTACTTATCACCCCTGTAACCTTCATTTCATTCTTCATGCAACGTTTTGTCCTCAGCCCCCACGTAGTGAAATATTACGGCAGCTACTTTAAAAACACGGATCTGTGGATTGTCATGGAGTACTGCGGAGGCGGCTCTGTTTCAGACGTAATCCGACTAAGGAAACAAACGGTAAGTTGAATGTTTTATATTTAAAAAAAACAATATCCTAGTATAACACGTTATAAAAAAATTGGATGTTTTCCCTGACGCCCTGAAGAGAAACTCATGTTTTAGGCTAGTGGTCCATCAGCTCAGGGAGATCCTCACCAGGGTTCTTGGTAGTCCGGATTCAAAGTATCGTCGTAAAGATACAATGTGGACGTTAGAATCAAAATGCATTGAATATAATAAAAACATGATAGTTACGGACATCAAAGTTTGCAGTGGAAGCAAAACATTAGAGCTAGAAAGCCGCAGTTCCATATACACAGCCTGGGCACAATATGAGATGTATTTGGGTAGCTGGTGTTGGCCATCACTATTTCAAACAGGAAACCTAATCTGCATAAATCCAAAACCATAATTCCCCCGATCTCCAAACACCATCCTCACGCGTTCCGTTCTCAGCGCCCCACCGGTTCTCCAGACATAACTCCTCTGTAAATGGCCTACGTCTCCCATACGCCCCAGCCAGCCCCTTAGCTGAAAGACCATTATGGGAAATGTAGTCCTGCGGCAGCTGGAGGGCCGCAGGTTGGACACCCTCTGTATTAGAGGGTGTATCGCGTGGGAATGTTGTAGAGTAAGCGGTGTAGCTGGGTTTCTGATAAGCAGACTGGGAAAACCCTTTGAAATATGTTACCGTTATCGAGGTGCCATAAATTGCAAGAAGAGGAAGTTTGTGTCGCATGCTGTGAGAAAAAAAAATATTAAAACGAGTTTCACATCAGCTTTTACAGCTTACTGCTTCCCGGCGCCCTTCTTTCTCTAAAACCTAATGATTTATGTGTAAAAGTGTAAAGTTTATGATGGTCTGTGCGCTGACGTGTGTATATATGTATATGTGTGTGTATATAATATATGTGTGTGTGTGTGTGTATATATGTGTAATGTAATATATATATATATTCCCGTGAGAGTCGCGTCCCATCAGTTACCATAAAAAACCGAACCAACTTCCCTTCTCTCTTTAGTTAAAAGAAGATGAAATCGCCACCATTTTGCAATCAACACTTAAAGGACTCGAATATCTTCATTTTATGAGAAAAATTCACCGAGATATCAAGGCAGGGAACATATTATTAAGCTCTGAAGGAATTGCCAAACTGGCAGATTTTGGTGTCGCCGGTCAGCTAACAGTAAGTACGTTTTCTGTTTTCAGCGGGATTCTCATTCCTCTTTGACCGCAGACCTTTTGATTTCAAGGTCATTGACTCGGAAAGGGTTAAAGTCTTCATGTGATTCAGTTAATAAGACGGGGTATTTGCTGGGATTTATTCTCACGCTTATAATGGTGCCGGTATACACATGAATGTTTTGTAGGACGGCAGATCTCTCATCTACCTAGACCTAGGACCTCTTATATGTCACAAACAAGCAGCCCCCAAAACCCTATTAATTCGGATTCTGAAGAAAGCATCGGTGCTTATTTTCGTGTCAAGGGACAATTAAATGTTTCCAGCAAAACTTCAACAACATTAAATCAGGCAAAGTTATTACCGGAAAGGCTTGGACATTGGTCGGTATTAGGAATAAGGTTTCTGATACTGTATTTAGCTGAGTTCACGGGCACCGTCTTTAAACCGGCCCAAATATCCTGCTCCTGTGTGCCCGGAACGTGGTGGGTGCGGAGCAGGCTGAAGAGAGTGAAAATCTGGGTGGAATCATTATTTTTATAACTTTCCTTGGACCTGCTTGGCGCTTGAATATTTTACTGTTTTAAAACTTCTTCTGGGCACCCAATGAGCCTCCTTGCTGGCCACCCTGGCCTACATTTTTTTTTTTTACATCATCAGCTGAAATGAGGTATTCAAGTACATTTTATTCTGGTTTGTTCACCAATGCTTTGGTTTTCTTTTTAGGATACTATGGCGAAGCGGAACACCGTGATTGGGACACCGTTTTGGATGGCTCCGGAAGTGATTCAGGAAATTGGCTATAACGGAGTTGCGGATATTTGGTCCCTTGGTATAACTGCCATAGAAATGGCGGAAGGGAAACCACCTTATGCAGATATCCATCCAATGAGGGTAAGAAGTCTATGTACAAACTTGGTAAATTTATGCGTAAAAAAAAAAAACATTGTTTCAGCTGTAACAAGTATATTTGTATGACAACTAAAGTGTCCTCGGTTTTATCCGATTTAATGGAACCTCCAATTCCACTTCTGTCTGCTAGAGGGCAACAACAGACAAGCACTGAGAATTGTTGGTATTAAACCTTTTTCTGGCACCGTAGCTTAAAACAAGTGCATATATATTATATCTGAAGATGGTTATACGATTTGATGGTACTTGGCACTTTGAATGCAGGAGGCAGAAGGTACGTTTTATTTTGCACGTCTTATGCAGATATTCTCTCTGTCGGCTTTATTTTTTAGTTTAAGGAGTGCGGGAAAAAATGGTTTTTGTGATTTATGAGCATCAAGTCATATAAATCCAGCCTTTCCTTCTGCTACTTCAGAACTTAAGTTCTAGGTGTCCGTAGTTATCTGATGTAACAGAGCGAATCTAGATGTTTAGATTCAACAAGGTTGACAGTAATGAAACTTAACCCAGTTGTCAATTCAATTTGGTTGATTTAATAACAAAAGGGACAATTAGTTTTTCACATAGGGCCAGGTGGGGTTGTATAGTTTTTTTTTTCTTCTTTATATGAATTCATTATTTAAAAACTGCATTTTGTGTTTATCTTTGTCTAATAAATGTGATAATCTGAAACGTTTTCATGTGTGAAGTATGCAAAAAGGGAAGAAATTGGGAAGGGGCAAATGCTTTTTTACAGCACTGTGTCTGAAACATTATTTCTCTTGATACATTTTACGGTAATAAAGAAAAATAACAGCAACAAACTATAACTAACTAACAAACCATCCACTTACTGAAAGCCGGAGGCGTTAAGGAGTCCGAATCTCTCCCCGGCACAACGTAGATTTCTTTTTGAAATAGACAATGTGATTTTGAAGACATATCTTGTTTCCCGTACTATGTGTCTCGTATTCGAGTGATTTGTTCAGCAGAACGGTGGAACGGCCCCTTTATCTGCTGGATTGATTTTTAGGTTTTTAGCATCCAATTCCCTTTAGTATAAAAATGGTAAATTCAGCTTGGTGTTTAACAGCCATTTATTGATGACTTTGTAATGGAGCTAATAATAACCGGATCAAGATCTTTGCCTTTTTGGGTCACTGCCCGGAAAACGCGGTGGATATCTGTCGGCGGTGATATCCTGCGTTCAAAATATCTATTTTAATTGCGCAAAATGATTCAGGAAGTGACAAAACCACGGACAGATATGACACCGTTTTAACTCTTTCTTTCTCCAATTTCTTTAAATTTTCAGTAGAAAAAAAAAAAGAAATCTTGATGCATTTTATTAATATTAAATATTCTGATCTGACAGATAGTAAACATAGCTTTGTTGACATAGAAACATTGGAATCTGATAGTCGATAAGAAGCATTCGGTCCATCTTAAGGACTCAAGCCTTTATTAAGCCAGGTATAGGCCCCAAAATAAGTTTTTCACCGTTTTTTTTTTTTTTTTTTTTTCCCCCATGTACTTTTTGTGTAGATGCAGCGTTTATCTTCTGTTTCGTGCAGTAGAAGAGATCATTCTAGGTAGCATGACTTGCATCGTTGGTGACCGAAGCTTGAAAGCATTGGCTTGTATTTTGGTAAACGCACAATGCAAATTATATCATGTGTGTTTTTTCTTCTTTTCTGTTAAAGGCAATTTTCATGATTCCGTCAAATCCACCGCCAGAGCTTCGAAAACCAGAGCACTGGTCAAAGGAATTCAATGACTTTATTAATCAGTGTCTTGTCAAGAACCCCGAAAACCGAGCCAGTGCGACCGAACTTCTACAGGTAGATAGTGTGCATGCATGGTTTACAATGGTTAAGGGATTAATCAATATAAGTAATAGTCATTACCTATAGATCTTTCTTTTTATAAATATCCTATATATTTATATAATCGTATATGTTATAAATCGTGAACTCGTGGTCTACATGTGCCAGAAACATCCATCACCTACCTGGTCTGGAGTCTCAAGAGGATGATCCGAGGCTCTGCACGGCCCCTCAGTGGATAGCTAGCTAGAGGCAGCGAACACGCCAGGAAGACTGAGCAGTCAGGAGCAGTCACGCCGCTGGTAACCAGGAAGGGTCAAAAGCCATTGCTTAAATAAGTAATGAAGGTAGCGGAGAGTGCAGATACCGTCACTGGTAGACATGGCTGCCAAGGACACTCTCTTGTGGTAGCAATGGTGGTTGGTACCAAGATGAGCATCCCCATGTGTATATAAAAAAGTCATAAAGCAGTCATAGAGATCAGCCCAAATGCTGAGGGGGGAAAAGAGAGGGGAAGAGGAACAAGGGCCAGGAGCTAGGGCACAATAGACAGAGCGAGTTTGGGAAAATCAGCTTCGCAGAAACTAGCTAGGTTAGACACCACCTTAAAACAACTAAGGACTCACATTTTATGTCTAGGAATAGGGATGATGCCTCGTTGACACTCGGCTTGAATTATCATTTTGATTGAGTTGTAGATATACATATTTGCATTTGTTCGTGATTTAACTATTGCGACTCCATATGAGTAAAGAACCGGCTATTTTCTGTGTTTGTCTGCATTCCCAAGTATGGAGGACGATGTAATTTACGGAATCTGGGACATGGTGTGGTGGGAGTAGAGTGCTCTGTAAATATTTCACTAAATAATTTAATGTTCTTAGAGGTAGCCTGCCCCAAATATAATTCATAATAAATTCAAAATAAATAGAACAATCTGTGAAGGTTTGTAAGGATAGCATAATTTATTATTAATCCAAGGACATTTTAACCCCAATTTATATATAAAACAATTTACACTGTACTCTGGAGTGTACGCACATTGTCCTTTTCCGCGATACAATGGAATTATCGAAAGCTTTGTAATAATAATGGACGCGCTCTTTGTAAATAAGTGTTACAGGTAAAACGTACCTCCTGTAAAACTGCAACAAATCCCAAATAGTTACAATATAGTCATTTTTTTGGTTTGAATACTGCTGTATTGCCTAAATTGTTACAATTTTTAAAGACTCTTAACATCAATTCTAGACTTAGTCATTCGCTAATACTATGTAGTTGTTCAATCATTATGAAAAAGTGATCATTTTAATTTTTTTTTGCGTAAATGGATCCATTAGAATCTGTCTGTCCGCTGTTTCTCCACTCGGTGCCGGTCCTCGCCTCTGATGTAACACTCCCGACATTGATTTTAAATGGGATCACTTTCCTGGCCCGCAGACTGTTTTTAGGCCTTCTGAAGTCATTTACACTTTGATGCTTTATGGTGAAGACAGATATTAGCTCTCGGTACTTTGAGCCTTTGATGAGAAACTGCCCTTGCGTGTTCTCCCCTTCCTAATTGCATCTGCAACTAAAAGGTAATGATAGAAAAGAGAGATGTTAAAAAAAAATAGGCAGAGGATATGGGAAATGTATTTATTTGCATTTCTATATCTTTTCAGCAACCTTAAAGTGGGGGTGTAGCATATAATGGGAGTTTAGTGTAATTCGTATCGCCCAACGCCCAAGACCTGCAGTTCCAGGCAGCAGGCAAACAGCAGGGCTAGGATTCAGATTCCCCGCAGCGCTGCAGGGACCTGGATCCTCCTCTCTGGCAGTCGGTGGAGGTCTGCGGAATGTGCGCAGACAACCTCCGCTGCTACCCGACACTTCCATCGGGGCTTCTATGACAAAGCACCGGCGTGACCTTCCCGAAGTGTCGGGTAGCAGCGAAGGTTATCTGCGCACATCATGCAGACCTCCACCGACTGCCCCCACTTGACCAATAATAAATACCAATATTTATTAGTAAAACATTTTTCCTTTAGGGTCGTCTTATATTCAGGGTTTTTCTTTTTTTCTAAGTTAATATTCAAATATTGGGGGGTCGTCTTATAATCAGGGTCGTCGTATATATAATCGAGCAAATACGGTATTTAGTGTCATTTGGAATTGTTTCAATTCTGTGTACATCATGTAACTGTGTCTGTCTAAAATTATCATTTTTTTATTTTTTTTTAGCATCCATTCATTAAAACTGCTAAAGGAGTGTCCATTTTGCTACACTTGATAAATGAAGCCATGGAAGCAAAGATCAAGCGTAGTGAAATACAACAGCGTGAGGTGGAATTGGAAGAGGAGGAGAATGGGGTTAGTAAGTTGTAGCTTCCTCCATAAGATAACTGAATATAATACCCCCTAACAAAGATATTCTTTCTTTTCAGTCAAGTGCCATTTTTATTCTCGCTGTTTCCTTAAACTTAAAGACCGAGACAAAATCGATGAATCGGACTGAAGGCAAATGCCGAATTTAACCCCTTAAGGACAATGGGTGGTCCCTAAACCCATTGAAAACAATGCATTTTGCACATGTACGGTTTATGTCATTAAGGGGTTAAGGAAACAGGGCAGTAAGCAAACCAGATGCCAAAACAGGGAGTGAAACCCAAATCACAGTGAAAATAAATAAAAATACTTAATTTATGACCCCACGATACTTCTAGATATATCTTTGACATGAATTGTTCTGATACCAACATCTCATTTAATATATAATGTAAATCGCTGTAAAAGCAAACAGAATATTCTTTCAGGGATTTCACTAAGTCTTACTTGTCTATGTATTCTTTGTTGTACAGGAGGAAGACGATATTGATTCGGGGACAATGGTTCAAGCAAGCGATAAAGGGATGAACACAACAAAGGACTTTAGTACAATGAGTGAGGGTGCGGAGAATACAATGGTCGAAAAGGACAAGCTGGAAAACCAGCTCGGTACAATGTTAATCAACAAAGATGATGATGATGAAGAAGAATCTGGCACCATGAAACGTAAGATTCGTTTAAGCTTTTTGAACAATTGATATCATATTGGTGGCTTCAGATTTACTTAAGTTAGCTAAGTTTTTGATTGACATCCACTGTGAGCCCTGTTTCCCAAACATTTATCAAAGCAGAGTAAATGAAATGATATGTTGAGAAAGATTAAAATGGTACCCCCTGAGAACCTTATTATAACTCCTAAGCGTTTGGGGAAGGGTTGAGATTGGAGGCTTTTATAATAAGGGTCTCAGGGGGTCTATCTGCGACCAGGACCTGAGGTGTGGTCCTCTCCACCACCACTAATCTGTTTAGCTGTTAGGCCTAGCGTTCTTCTTACCAATCCCAATGAGCTTGCGCGTTGCTTTTTACTTAAGAGTGTTTGGCTTCTAATGTCACAAATCCTAAACCTAACTCCCTGAAGCCTGGTGGCACGAGGAACGGAGTACTGGAGGGAAGCCAAAATATTTAGGGACCCGAGTGTATACTACACTGAAAAAGGAGTAAAAGAGTTACTTTATAAATAAATGACATTTATCCTTTATGTCGACAGAAAATGATTACAATTAAATTGCAGCCTGGGCTTAATGTACATTTATACCTTCTGATGTAAACTTCATTAGACGGTTTATTAGTCCACTGAAATTCTAATATATTACATTGTTATTGTGACCGTGTGTATTTGGATATGACTATGTATATAACCATCTACAATCCCAGAGGTTTGTGAACAGCATATCATTTGTAGAGTTTTTTCTGACATCTTATTGATTCAGTTGAAAGCGTGAGAATTATACTCTTTTGCTGTCTGTTTTTTTGGTTATAAAAGGTTCCTTTTGAGACATTGTAGCCAGTGCTGGTCTAAGTACGGGTTGACAACGATGTAATCTAATCCCACAGCAATCTTTTGTCCTTTCCTAGCTAGCACGAAAATCCTTGAATTCGAAAGAATATACTCCCTAAGGAAACTAAGCCTTTTTAGAGTCTCGGTAGATGGATCTGTAAGTCACGTCCTTCACAGATTTGCAAAGGGCACAGCAAGAAACAAAACCAATACGCTGTCATTTTGTTGGACAGAACTTGTGGTGAAAGTTGCCTGGGTATGAAATTGTTTAAAAAAAAAAAAATCCAAAAAATAATGTGATGTTGATTTAATAGGGTTAACCAATGCACTTTATGAGGCTTATTCACTAAATCGTAACATTTGGAACTCACAAAATGTTTTAGCTCGCCAATTTGACTATGCATCATGAAGGGCCAACCCCTTCAATATCCTTTAAACATTTAACTATGCATTAAGAGGGCTAAATGAGCCCTACTTTTAAAGAAAGCTCACCAAATATTATCGGTTTAATTTTATTTAGTCATTTTAATTAGTTAGCCAGTTATTAGATTGAAATCAAATACAAAGATTTCTGGTTTTCAAAAAAGCTGCCAAATGAATCACTAATGGTTTCTGTATCTTAAAATATATTGAGAATGACAAAATATGTAAAAAAAAATATAGTTGCTGATGTTCAATGAATGTAAAGTTTTCCAAGTGGTGTTTCCATTATGAAAAGAAAGAGCGATGTGCAACCAATTTTAAGGGATTATTTTTCTAAAGAAACCCTAAACCGTTATTTCTTTTCTATTAAGAAAACCTTACTTATGAGTAATAACTTTTTTTGGACAGCCATTATCCAAAGGCAATCCATAAAAAAAGGCAAAGAACGCGATGGTTACTGGTCTTTCATGAAGGTTTGCTAAATGGTTTACTAATATTTGTGTTAAAAATATAAATTAAGTGATTATTTTAAGGGCAGAGAAGAACATCAGGTTATGTCATTAATTGACCAATTCTGCTTGTTTCTATAGTGATGGGATTGCTTCTAATATTTTGTATCGGAATCACTTCTTTATTTGATAAATAAAGATACTTTGACTATGAGCCCCGATAGGAGGTGAATCACTTTTCAGATTCCCTTCATTTTTTGTGTTTTTAACTTGACAGAAAGTAATGAACGCGTCCAAGCAGTTAAGCCGGCATTCCTTGAATATTTTGAGCAAAAGGAGAACCAGTTTAGCACCCCTGAAAAGATGATCCCAACACAATCTACAGATTCATCCGAATGGAAAATCCCACTGAACGGAGATTATAGTTTTGTGAGTATCGATTGTAGCTTTGTGAACGTCAGATTCCTGAGGTTCTAACGAAAAGACTTCTCTTGCTCTCTACTAAAATGCCTTTTGTTATATGTTTGTTATACACACGATATGTAATATACACACACACACATATAATATATACACACACACATAAAATATATACACACACACATATATGTAATATATATATATACACACATATATATATACCACACACACACATATATATGTAATATATATATATACACACACACATATAATATATACACACACAAAAATATATACACACACATAAAATATATATCACCACACATATACATATATACATATACACACACATATATTACATATACACATACATATATATATATATATATATATATATATATATATATACACACACCATATATATATTATATTTATACACACAACATATATATACACACACACATATATATATATATATACACACACATATATATATTAAATGAAGCACCAACAGAAATTGGGATATTCATAACATCTAAAAATCATGTAAAAATCCCAGTGATTTCTGCAGTTCTTACCAAATTTGGATGTTTTTTTAATGCCATTTTTTAGGCAAGTATTTATGCTCTTTTTAATTTTAGTATTTTAAATAGTTTATTGGCCGTTGACCACAAAATACGTAATCAAAATAGATTTGGTTTCACCACTTGAGTGCCAGAGTGGACAACACATTGTCAGCTCTGTTGGGATTACGGTTAATTTCCTTACCTTAAAGGCGATGGAAGAATCCGAGAGTTATGTTATTTCAGAGAGCAATTGGTTTTATATATTCTGTGACGATCAATGTCAATGTATTTAACATCAACGTGTCCATTATCAGAGGTCAAAAATTGAATCATGCTCTCTGAATTCAGTTCTATTGCATCATAGGATCGCATTGTTCAGGAATATTAAGGTTCTTTCTCTTCTAGTAAATTCACTTTTTCTTTTGCACTGCAAATCGTACTTTTAACCTCCTGATTTGTTAGCTGTGAGTAGGATTACCATTTTAGCCAACATCGAAGGACACTTCTAGGGAAGACCAAGTTCATTTTAACGAATACTTTATATTCTTTTAAATTGTTTTCTTCCCATTGAATTTGAGCAGCAATATCTAAAAGGTTTATGGCTCGTGAAATTCCAGATGAAGTGATATTTTTTTTTGGGGGGGGGGGGTTCAGACTTTGCCCATGTGTTAGAAAATAGCGTATATCACAGATAAGAATTGGCTTATTTTGCTTAGTTGGTCAATTTAATCTGTATTTTCTTTCTAGTTTAATGGGCAGTAACACCTATGCCGTTATTACAACCAAGCCAATAACAAACTTGTTTTGGGTCCAATAGGGACATTTTGGGAACATCCAATAAGTGTATTTTTTAATCTTATATGCCTGCATTTAATTTCTGGAATGCCTTTATTGTTCTTAAATGAATCTGCAGTAAAAATAGTCAACTTAAGTCAGCTTGATTGTCTACTGGAGACAACCCTTTGTGTTTAAAGTGCCTTTAACAGATATTACTTGCAATTCTTACCAGGTTATACATTTGGTGGGTTAACAGTATATATATATATATATATATATATAACAGATATACAGCTAACAGATTACTTTCCATTATAAATACAATCCAAGCCACCAAAATATTCCATAGTGCCACACAGTTTAGTTTAGTTGTTTAGTGACAAACATATCACCATACAAACACTGACTTTTTTAATAAGAAAAGTATTGGAAACATATTCACTTTTGACAATAGATGTGTGTCTGTTGCTTAATAGTTAAAAGAATGGAGTGTGGCTGAGATTCAGAACAAACTGAGTGCTTTGGATCCGATGATGGAACGGGAAATTGAAGAAATTCATCAAAAGTATCAATCAAAACGACAACCAATTCTAGAAGCGATTGAATCGAAGAAACGTAGGCAGCAGCATTTCTGAAAGGTTTATGCCGTTCGTTATTTGGACAATGCCTTTTTATACCTTTTTTACAATTGTTTTTTAAGAGCCACAATGTTTTATATTTACTTTTTACTCTGATATTTTTGTTAAATTCATTATGTATATAGAACTTATCTGCGGTACGTAAAATAAATAAAATCTTTCATATATGATGTTGCATTCATCCTTTTCTGTTTTTCCTGGAGTTTATGTAATGGGGGAAAAACATGGTCAATGGAGCAAAGCATACAAAATACGGAAAACATAATCAGCACCCAGTCTGATCTTAGTTTCAGGATAGCCATAAGCCTATACCAGGGGTGTCCAACCTGCGGCCCTCCAGGACTACATCTCCCATAATGCTCTTTCAGCTGGCGGAGGAGTATGGGAAATGTAGTCCTGCAGCAGCTGGAGGGCCGCACGTTGGCAGCCCTACCATACATTTTAAATTCCCTCAATGTAGTAGCATCTGCCGCTTCTGCTGGGAGTCTGTTTCACTTATCCACCATGCTCTCAGTAAAATAAAACTGCATTACACAGAAGCCTTTGACCCTCTCGTTTTAGATTATGATGTATTGTTCTATAATTCTTAATTATAATTTATAATTCTTTAATCATAATTTTTGAATACTTTTTTTAAAAAAAAAAAAACAACAAAAAACCCCCTAATATTTGAACTTCTATTTGTATCCCTCTGTGAATTACAATGTAGGAAATCATGCCCAGATGTATACATTGTTACCGTATTACGCATTGGAATAAGTATTTCAGTGAGGATGCCTGTCTCAAATGTATCCATAAAACAATAACCCTTTATGGTTGGCGAAATGTATATTTAATTTATATACCATACAGCTAGTCGTTAAATCGGTGCATATTTATTATTTTTAACGTACAATATTTTCAATATCTTTGTTTTCAGGTCATTTCCTCTTCATCACAAATTAATTAGGATTTCATACAGTTTAACAAACACATAGGACGATGCATAGTAAGAATATACCTTAAGAGGTATCCATGCGCAGTGAACGGTTAATAGATATATCAAGGCAACATTTTCAGGATTTGCTCAGATTTGCATATTTTGGTCTCGTTTAACACTGGAAGGGAGCAGATATCGGTGATTCTCAAGCCATAGAGGAGTCGGCACGTGGCAAGGCATTTTGTTTTTGGGGGTCAGGCTAAGGTGCCACCCCCACTAAATACATGACTGTCCCCACAGGAACACATAGAGCAGTCACCAGAACATTATCTATACACTAGTGACAAATCCACACTCATGTATACTAATGTAGGCTTTAAGTGAAAGTATGTATGTATATGTGTGTGTATATGTGTATATATTGCATAATATATAATGTGTATATATACAATATATATAATACAAATAATGCATGAACAATATGTATATTTATATGCGAAACAGACATGATTAAAGTATGTTAAAAAAAATGGTAGCCTAACAGAAGAATACCTCGGCTCGTTAGCAAACAGCGCGTTTATAGTGAATTATCTTATAAGACAAGAAAACATTGAAAATAAAGACGGTGGATTTTAGTCTGGAGTTTCCTCCGAAAATAATTACTCAAACTCTGCTGGATTAGAAAACTCGCGTTTCTGTAGATCTGATGTTCCTTAATAAATATCTCCTACTGCCGGCCCTCTGATATTTTTAGTTGACAGACTACAGTCATGTCGCAGAATTTTGCCCGATGCGCTTCTCCAAGGGCTTTCCTTCACACGAGGGCCGGTATTGGACTTCATTGCAGGAGGTAGAATCAGTCAGTGGTAAGGCAAGCTGTGGATTGGGGCAAAAGTAGGAGAAGAAGACAGAAAATTGTCTAAATGCAACCAAAGGGTTGCCTAAAGGATTTGGGGCAAATCCCTGGGGTTTCCAACTATTACTTCAAGGAAAATTGAATTTTGAAGGGATGTACAATATGAAATTGAGTAGCTTTTACTGCCTTCTATTTGTTTTTGACACAAACTATACTTTTGGTGATATAATGTATATCTGTCCTTTCTGTGTCTACGGGGCAAGCAATGCGCTGCGATTGGCTCTGGTAACAGATTGATGATGCGTGAAATCCGCATTCCCGATCTGGAATCGTCTTTTAAAGCTCTTCAGGATGTTTCTCGTCTGTCTCGCTTGGTTCTTTGCTTGGTTTCCTATCGCTGTTCCTTACTGCATTTTCAAGGGCTTTCTGTCTGCGGTAAAAGTGGGAAAACTTGTTGAATATGATTGTTATAGGCAAGGCCACCACTAATATCCCGCCTAGGATGCATCCAGAGGCCGCTAACTTTCCGGCGACTGTGGCCGGCACCACATCTCCATAGCCTACGGTGGTCATGCTTACGGTTCCCCACCACCAACAAGATGGAATTGTGTCGAATCCGGTATCTTCATCCTTTTCCGCGGTATATGCCATTCCAGAAAAAACCATGACGCCAACTGCCAGATATAGAAGTAAAATCCCGACTTCTCTGTAGCTATGCTGAAAAAGAGGAGAATACCATGGATAAATACATTTAAAGGGACGCCCTACTTATCAATATAAGCATCATTTTATCTATTTTATGTTACATTTTTTTCTCGTAAAAACCATTTTATAAGCAATATTTTTGTCGATAGACATATTAGATCGGTCTGATACAAACTGTTGACACTTAAAAGCTTTAGAGATTATATAGTAGTGACTGAAATTATTTTTATACATTAATTATGATTAGGATTTATTTCAGGCTCAGCTTGTGGTTTAGTGGCTTCATTTTCTGTTAGGCAGCCTTTTGGTCCAATAGGTTTCAGCAAATGGTAAATCCATTATTTATTACAATTATTTATTTGTGTCTCTCGTTAGACCACTAACTGAACAAACAGACGGAGCTAGGAGTGGATTTCTTTTACAAAACTAGAGCATTGCCAATGGCACCACTTGGAGGATGAGATAACACAAGATATGGTTATAATAACTGGTATTTATATATCGTCCTTCTCCTAGTGGGACTCAAAGCACTTTTAGCGCACAATCGGCAGCTAAAAAATAGATGTTATATACCATCACCCAATAATTACATAATAAGTTCCCGTTTTAATTAATATAATACACATTTCTGTAAATATCTTTAAAGAGTTTTCTTAAGGTTGATTATAGTGCAAGAAACTGCACTTAATTGAAGACGTTTCTAAATGTGTAATTTGCCCATTTTACCTTTAACGTTGCTCCGAGCGAGCGAAGTCCGGTAGAATGCCGCGCCAGCTTCAGCACCCGAAATATCCTCATTAGACGAAATACTTGAACGACTTTCCCCAAATTTCCCAGCTCGTAATCACTGCCAAGTGTCAAGTCTACCAAGAGGGTGAAGTAAAACGGTAACACAGATACAATGTCAATTATGTTCAATGGATGCTTGAAGAATTTCTTAAGGTTTGGGGCAAGAAGTAATCGAGACGAGACCTCAAATGTAAACCAAGATATACAAAAATATTCCAGATTGTGGAGGATTGGGTCATCTATAGGAACGTCGTCTTTGTCTAACTTCTGGTATTCCGGCATGCTGTTGATACACATCGTAGATATAGAAAGAATAACAACGCAAATGGAGATAAAACTAAATATTTTACTTGGAATGGAATAACCCGGATTTTCCATTGTGAGCCAAAGTCGTTTACGCAAATTTCCACACTGCAGGGTATTAAAGCGCATGAGGTCATGGTTAAAGTCGGAAATTTCATCTACCGAGGTGTCAACGCTGCTCACCTCGCTCTCCTCGTCCCAGTTACGCCGTCTGCTTTCTAACTTTCGTTCATGGTATCTGTAGCTGCAGCACGAGTCTAGGAAGAACTCACTGATGCCCCAGTACTCGATTTCTTGGGAAAAGGAGAAGGCGCACAATTCTTCCATCAGATGGAGTTTGCCAGTCTCGTAAAAATATAAGACATACGGAAAAAGTCCAGGGTTGCGGTCAAAGTAAAACTCCTTGGATACGAAGTCGTAGTCATCGCAGATCTGGAGAATGGACTCTTCGGATTCACAGAGCAGTAATCGCCCGAGTCTGGTGTCTGGGAATTGCGAAAGCGTCATAGAACTGACGCGTTTCTTCAATCCTCCGACGTTTATGTTAAGGGCGTTATCTTTAAAATTGGCAATCCAGAAAGATTTGCTCTTATGGACCATGGTCATCCGTAAATGTGCCTTGGATGTAAAAAGCATCTGAAAAGTGAAACACGAAGAGGCGATTAGTGACGCAGTAACATTAGGGCCCTGAAGTGAGACATTTTTACCATTTTCAGTCAATAATGGCTTTATCGCAGTTTTTCTAGGAAAACTAAACACAAACTTTTAATGTTTCAAAATCAAACCGTATGTTATATAGTAGTGGCTTATATAATTATTTAAATTCTGCTCCTTCTGTATTGGCCAATGGAATTTTAAGAACCAACATAATGGACCTACTTATGGAACAAACATATGTCGTGTTCATTATGTCAATTTCTTGTTTTTTTCTGGTCAATGTAGCAGAGTTTGGCGATCTAGTGCCCTAAATCACAGATGGTACTTAAGATGTTGTTGAATTAACATTCCCATAAGTTTTTGCAAGCCCCCTGCATCACAGGAATTGTCGTTTTATAAATCAGACACAGGAATATACAAAATGTTAATATCGGTGTTTGCATCAATCGTTTTGTTTTCATGTTTAAATGTGTTTTAGCCTAATTTGCGTAAAGATCTTATATATAACACCAACCACAAATAGCATTCCCATCCCCAATCCCTGCCCAGCATTGCACGAGTATACAAACTATATATATATATTATATATATATATATAATGTCACCAATATGTCACGCTGTACCATATATAGATATATACAGTGAACATAGCTATGGATTTCAGCGTCTGCCAATGCATTTTATTTACTGCCCTAAAGGAATAAACTAGCAATACAGAACATGGCAGAAATGATAACTTGACAATACATTTATTTAGAAATCCGGTTATCTTACTGTTTAATCACAGAAATCTATACTGCCTTTTCTGCTAAAAGTAACATAATATTTCTATTGCTATTTATGTCATGATGGAATACGTAGAAAACTGTAGAGAGCGCAGAATTTGCACAGAATTAGTGTTTTCCTGCAATGTGAGTGAACCTGGGTGTGAATATTAGATGTTTCTTATATAATCTGGTTTATGCAGTCCCAGGATCCTAGCGATATGAGTGATAGAAATGTCTGATAAAGCAATATAAAACCTTATACTATATATATAAAACATTATACTACAAATGCATGTAACCAAATGATTAAATAAAAATATTATTTAACGGACTCCAAAATGCAGCTGAACTCACTTTATATCTGAGCATTCGCAGGGGAAGCAGACAAACGTAAAAACCAAATGTTAAAAGCAGACAAAAAAAGTGTGTAATAAAAACACACGCAGCGAAAGCAAACGGGGTAGATTGCTTACCTGCTTCCGAAAATGTCAAATTCCCAGTTCCCCTTTTCACAAAGGTTATGGAACATCAAACATTATATACATACTGCAGACAAAAACTCCAGCTATAAATAGGAAAAAAATCCGGATTCCCTAAATAATGGTGAATGGCAAACACTGCAAGAGTCAATGAATGTGACCTTAAAAAAAGGGAGCGATTCAAAGAGCAGCGCTTCTGCCGTCCAATTCTCCTCCCAGCTTTCCTTAGACTTGTAGTTGGATCGAGTTACTTAAATATTGATGCACGGCAAGCGCATTTCCAGGCAGATCAACCATGGACTCCTAGATTGTTAACCTCTTGTTAGAAGGCAGAGGCTTGTTTAATGGCGCACCCTTTACTTAAATAGATGAAATTATCAATATACCAAAATATATTCTAATTTAATTTAACATGTCAATAAAGTATCATATGCTATGTGTTAGTAGGCCAGGTATGGGCTATCTTATAGCTCCTCATATAATTTCACTTGTATTAGACCTTTCTTTTTATACCACGCCTCATACGATCTGAAATGACCAAAGAGGAACATTTTCGATTAAGCGGGTATTATTGGAGGCATGGATAAAGGGTATGGCTCTACTAAGATTTATGTGGCCTACCTGACCGAGTAAGGAATGTAGAAGAAGAATGGATTTACTAAATTTAATTTACATTCACATGTTCTGCTTTTTAAAAATGTGTTAGTGCAGCTAAGTTTGTAGGATAACTGATATACTCCGCAAAATATCCTTACAGTCTACAAAAAAGCGTAAGAGATGGAAGGATGAACAGAGGGGTTTAGGTCAGAAAGCAGGACAATCATCCAAAATTTGCCCAAAAAAGCATGAGGTGACTGAAAATGACTCTGTTCCCATGTCCCACACTGACGCTGCTATTTTCTAGGAACGCAGAATGCTTGTTAGGTACGAATGTTTCGGAGTCCTCTGCGGTCCCGAAAGAAACAACAACAATGAAGACGGGAGGCATGACTGCTCCGCTGTGTCGGGCTGAGTATGTAAATACAACAGCGATGAAACTTACTTACAAACTTTCTGCATGCATCTTTTCTATCTTTTTTTATTCTTCTCCTTCTTCCTGCTCCCTTTTGCTCCCCACTTGCATCCAACGCTGCTTGAGACCTCATAGTAAAAAAATGTCAGAGTTTGGAGAGTTTGTGCCTGCAAATCACTAAAAGGAAACAAAACCAAACTGTGCTCACAAAGTTGGAAGCTTAGCATTGTCGGAAATGTCTGTATTGTCCCCTTCAGCATATATTTTGTACAATGCTATGGTGGTGGGAATTTTGTACATTGCTATGGTTGTGGGAATAGTTTGGCGAAGGTCCTTTTCTATTCCAGCATGGCTGTGCCCCGGGTCCACAAAGACACGGTCGGATGAGTTTAGTGTAGAAGAACTTGACCGGCCCTCACAGACCTCACAAATCTCTACTCTACCGGCTGAACGGGCAAAAATACCCAAAAAACTCTCCAAAATCTTGTGGAAAGTCTCCCAGAAGAGTGTTATAGCTGCAAAAGGGGACCACCTAGATATGAATGTCTATGTATTTAGAATTGGAGTAACGGTCACGATACATTTGTTTGTATAGCGTATATATAAATTAGTACAAGCTGACAGCTACGTCATGGCTTTTTGTTCTTGTTTTGGGACAAAATAACAGATCCGACCTACTAGACGTAGACCAAGTTCCCAATACTTCCGTCCATATAGAGTACATTTGACTTGGCAATCAATGCAGAGGGAAGAAAAACATGTTATTTAACCCAATACTGGTTTGCTAAAACAAAAAGTACCAGGGTACCTACTTTTGGGCCGTTACTCAGAGTTGCGTGGGTTTTCAGATGGTCCAAGAAAAACTTTCATCCAATGCACTGAAGAGACCAATGTATGCATTTTCAGTATTTTTCATAATTAGAAAAATCCTTATTTCAATCACTTTGTTTGTTTCAGGACGTTTGAGATCCATTGAAATAATTGTAAAAGCAGTATTTTTTCTAGGCTTGAGGTTTTTTTTCTCATAAATGTTTGTAAAATAATTTTCTTTGTTATGGTTTCATAGGACAGGAATTCTGCTTCCCTCCAGGGCGCCAGACGCTGGATTATGATTTATGAGAAATGTATTGATGTTTTGTGACATTCCTTGCTATTTCTGTTTCACTAAATGCAGCAGCCTTTAAAACTCTCATAGTCTCAGCTCAGCCAGTTTCACGTTTTCACTCCCACCTGGTAAAATTAAACTATTGTTAAACGCTCCGTTTCTATGTTTTATACCCCATTTCTCCCATATGGGACCTGAACCGAAGGGTGGAACGACTCTTATGAGTTTGGGGATTTGGGACCTTGTGATGCTGTAAGATATGCCTGTCACATGATTCCAAAACCAATTTATTTTGTCATGTGATGAGATTTGCCCAAGTTGCATTTCTTCCATTGGGTAAGTTGTGAAAAGAGGCTTATAGGAAAAGAAAAGAAAGCACTTCCAGTGGAACAAAATCAACATTCCGTACAAAAATCTATAATATTCTGCATGAAAACAGATGAGTACTAATGGCGGGACTGAGCTGCCAGCGGCGGGACTGAGCTGCCAGCGGTGGGACTTATGTCCCAACCGAGGTATTTAATGATAGCTGAGTAATCCCATGAAATTGACATTGTGTCTTCCTGCAGAATCCCCTTAAATGTATTAACCCTTCCTCTTTTAGTGGCCATGCAGGAGATTTCCACGGGAGTTCTTCTCTTTCCCTGATTGGCTGCTTCAAGAAGCCAACCGGCGCACAACTCTGGAGCTGCCGCTTCTCCATAAGGTAAGTATTTTGTTTCCTTTTGAAGCTTAATTAATGTACATGCATTATGTATTAAACATATGCATTATTTTTTATGCATTTGCCTGGGACACAGGAGTAGCAGTTGACATTAAGCCTCAATGTAATAAATTCCAGGCATAAACCTTACTTTAACTAAGACACTGATTCTGAATGCTGGCATGCATGGATTAAAGATATCTGGTTGCCTACAACTACAACTTAAGACAGATACCAGCATGCGGTAAATAACCCAGTGTTCTAATGGATAGACTAAAGATACATTGTGCAGGCCATGGTGGTTGGCACATGGGTGCCTTGCGTGGTCATGTTCCTGCCCAAGTGCAGAGGTTCTCATCAATGTATGTTTAATATACTGTATGTTTAATATACTGGATCTGGATCTTCCTTTCCGGCAGCCACGATGCAGTATGGCTGCTTCAGTATGTCTTCAGTCACAGTACATGTTGGCGTTCATGGTTCCCTGAATGAACTGTAGCCCCCCAGTGCCGGGCACACTCATGCCTGCCCAGACCACGGCACTGCCACCACCACGCTTCCCTGTAGGCAAGACACACACGTGTCTTTCTGCTCCTCACCTGGTTGCCGCCCCACACGCTTGGCACCATCTGAACCAAATAAGTTTATCTTGGTCTCGTCGGACCCCAGGACGTGGTTCCTGTAATCCGTGTCCTCAGTCTGCTTGTCTTCAGCAAACTGTGGGCTTTCTTGTGCATCATCTGGGTTTTGCCCACCGTGCTGCAGCTCAGTTTCAGGGTCTTGGCGATCTTCTTAATCAGACACTGCTTGGATTGGCTGTTTGGATCCCATTAAAAATAAGTTTTATATTCATACTACATACTGCCCAAGCTTGGAGACAAACTCTGTGCCTCGTGATAATTGGATTTAAGTGACCCAACGTGTTTTTACGGTAAACCAACAAATTAGAACTTGAAATAATACAAAGCATTCTTTTAGCGAATTAGTTTTCCAGTCCCTTTTATTTCC
Organism: Spea multiplicata; assembly: GCA_009364415.1. Classification (NCBI taxonomy): domain Eukaryota; kingdom Metazoa; phylum Chordata; class Amphibia; order Anura; family Pelobatidae; genus Spea; species Spea multiplicata. The sequence continues at coordinate 59,917 of VKOC01016937.1, forward strand.
ACACAACAGATGTGAAAATGTTTATAACATTCTCTTCATTTCAACCTAATAACATTGTTTCTTATTTTGCAACAATTTTCCAGAACACAATTATTTTGTTTGTGGCGCAATAATACAATTGACCACAAGGTGGCAGTGTTAGTCAACCTGACCTTTTTGCTAATACAATTTTAGTAAATATTAATAACATTCATATTAGTTTAGCTGTCTTTATGAATGCATTATAAATGGCTATTTATCTGCAATCAAACTGTTTTTTATCTTTTGTTTCAGAATGTCTGGAGTTCAACAGGCTTTTAAGTTGGAATATTTATTCTACTTATCTTTCATGTTCCAGATGCATCTGAAGGTAAGAGCCGGAGCACTATAAACGATGTTTCAGTGATGATTAAAGGAAATCAGATGGTACAAAAGAATGATGGCGCAGCCTGGTGGCCTAAGGCTAATAACATGCAGATGGCCAGAGAAGTCTGTACCGATGAAGCTACAGATCAGCCCTGCTCCCCTAGTAGACCATATAGGTTACATATGCAGGACGCAGGGTGGCCAATAACGTTGGGACCTGCTGCAGTTACACAAAGGCTTAGGGCAGTCTTTCTAACACCCAGATTGTACTTTTATTTCCCTAAGAAGCGGCTGTTAATACATGTTTGGAACTCTTTATGCTCGCTCTCTTTAATGTGAATATCTTTATACAAGTTACTTCAGGAGAGTAACCTGTTCTCTGCGTATTTTTAGTTTTTTTATCGCCTCACTTACTTCACTCTCCAAAAAAGGAGCGTCCAATTGTTCTGCCAATGTGTCAGACAACTTCGGCAATCTGGAGTCCTTCAAATATTGTCTCATCTGTAGATCATCTTGGGCTTGGCCTACAATATTATACAGAGTTGTATAAAACTTACCAAAAGCAGTCCCAATGTCATCAGGACTAGAGATAAATTTGTCCCCATCTATAAGTTTAAGGATTCTATTTTTTACATTTCTATTTTTTAGTTGGTTGGTGAGCTGTTTCTCTGCCCGGTTCCCAGCATAGTAGAATTTTTGCTTTAACTTGATCAAGTTATAATTTGCTTTACTTATTAGACAGTCCTCAATTTCTTTTTTAATTGTAATCATGTTCGTAGTATCTTGTTCCTCTTGAGTTTGACCGCACTTTCTTTTTAAATTGCTCAGAGATATATATAAATCAGACAATTTTTCTTTTCCTTTTTTCCTATTGTATGCTCCTTTTTTAATTAAGTATCCTCTCAGGACACATTTGTAAGCACACCAAATATTACCTAAACTCACATTGTGCGTCAAATTCTCGAGAAAAAAACTGAGTAGTAGTCTGGGAAATGTAATCAAGAGAATCCTTACAGCTTAATAATGATTCATTTATCCTCCAGGGGCGTGGACTTAAATGATATTTCTTTTCTATTTCCAAACAAACTGGATCATGATCTGTCTAAGCTACGTTACCTATACTTTACGTTTACAATCTGGAATCACGTTTGCGGTAGTTAATATTAGCTCTATACGTGAAAAAGTCTTGTGTCGACCCGAAAAAAAAGTATAATCTTTATCTGACGGTCTCAGCTTCCTCTTAAATATCATAGAGTTTATATTTACCAAGAGTAGCGCTAAAGGCTTTAGATAAATTAACTTGATTTCTGTTGGAAATTCTACCTCGGGAGCTAGTAGTGTCCAGTTCTGCATCTGGAGCACAGCACTGTTTTATAAAAAACATCTATCTAAAAAAATCTAAACTGGTAGTCCCGCATTTAACCAGCATGTTTAATGAAATTAGTGTAAATAAGTCCTTTCCTAATGGCATGTTGGAGGCCATTATTCTTCCTATACCTAAGGCTGGGAAAGAGTGTATGAAAGTGTGCGATTATAGACCAATCTCTTTGATTAATTTGGATACTAAAATCTATTCCTCAATACTAGCAGCTCGTTTAAAACCATTATGCTCACAGTTAATTTATAGAGATCAGACCGGCTTTATAAAAGGAAGAGAATCTAGTGATAATGTCCGTAAGATTATTGATATAGTAGAGTATGTAACCACTTATGAAATTCCTTCAATCTTCTTGGCCTTGGACGCGGAAAAGGCCTTTGACCGGGTTAACTGGACCTTTTTAGAACAGACACTGAGGTCTTATGGCTTTGGTGAAGGATTTATTCGAGCCGTTATGGCTCTGTATACAAGACCTACTGCAATGGTAGCTGGCAATTTTATTTGGGCTGGTAAGAGAGCTAGAACTGCACGGAAAACATTAGCAGCGAGTAAAAGCAAGGGAGGACTTAATGTCCCATTGCTAACCAGATATGCCCAAGCAAGTATGCTTTCCCATATTTTGAAACTACAATATAAGAATAATAATAACGTAGACTGGTTTGTGATAGAGCCTCTCAAATTTAGAATGTATACTCTGGCTACATGACTCCAAGCTTAAATCAATTAGAAATAACCTACCAATTACTCTCCATAGTTCTATGGAGTTTTGGGAGTGTATTAAAACCCCGATTAGGCCTTCGCAATAAAATAGTTCCAGCAGCTCCGCTTGAAACTCTTCAGTATAACATCTCCCAATTAAAACTAAGAAACTGGACCAACTATAGGAATAAAAGGATTACAGATATTTTGGCCCAGGATAAAACAAAACCATTTTCCCAGCTTTCAGAGGAATTTGAATTTGGCAATCTGGAGTCCTTCAATGTCTTTAGGATAACTCTTTATGTTAGATCTCACTTATTTGTGGAGACCTCATCCACTTTGAGCCAAAAGATCTGTGCCATGTTTTTTACAGAAATTATCTTAAAAAGCCTAAAAAAGTGGTATATACTGCTTGAAGAAATAGAAATTCCCCTTGTCCATACTGCATTAAAATCATGGCAATCAGACTTAAAATGCTCGATCGATTTAAATATATGGATTAGTAGTCTATTAGAAATTAATAAAATCTCGCATTGTCTAAATATGATCGAACTGCATTATAAGATAATGTTGAGATGGTATATAGCCCCGGTGAAACAGAGTAAATTTAATTATCATGCGTCCCCCCTTTGTTGGAGATGTGGCTTGTTCTTAGGATCATATACTCATATCTGGTGGGAATGCCCACAGATCCAAAGTATTTGGCAAGATATATTTAAGCTTATTTCTGAAACTTTGAATCATGATATAGCACCTACCATGCAAAGAGCCCTATTACATTTTGATTTAAACGGATTTCAATTCAACCAAAGGGCCTTTATTGTACAATGCTTGCTAGCTATGAAGATAATCTTAGCCAGACAATGGTTGCAATCATCACCTATTTCTCTGGATCATGTAGTGAATCACATAAGTCATCAGTGTCTGATGGAACGTGTTTTTTTTCTACCTCATCAGCGTCCTCATAAATTTCATAACATTTGGAGACCATGACTGATTCGGTACCCTGATATTCTCCCATGATAGTAAATGACACAATACAACGCATAAACATATTGATTATTTAAAATCGGCTTTATAGTATGAATGAATTGTATGGATGGATGGTTTGGATTGTATGTTTTTTTGTTTTTTTTTGTTTACTATGTTAAGGTCCTGTGGGGTTTAGGCTGGGAAGCTTGTTGTAATCCCGGTCTAACTGTGTTTTATATTGCAATTTTAGACGCTTCAATATATACGTGTACAAATGTGGAAATACATTTTGTTTTATTGTTTGTTATTTTACTAGAACTGTGAATATCTACTCACATGCGAATATATATGCTGTTACATTTGTCATGTGTATATCTTGCCTATATGCTTGTTTTTTCTTTTGATGCGATCTAATAAAAATAAAAAAATAAAAGAGAATAACCTGTTCTTTGCATCAGTGAGAACAAAAATCACAGCTTAATGCATCTTTGAAGTGGATTTGTCATTTTCCAGCAAAAAATCTGATGTTCGAAATGTGAGGAGTTTGTGATTTTGTGTTTAAGGTTTGTGGAGGGAGTTGAATTGCTAACTTTGATTGATTTTGTTATATGTTTAATTTCTGCAAAAGTCTAGATTTAAGACAGATCATTAATACAGCGAGGAAATTTCAATATGCATGGAAGAGACAAAATGTCTTCCTGAATATGAGAAGATAAGAAGAATCAAATGAAGTTTGAGGATATTACAGCTGGAAACAATGACTCGATGGGTCAAACGGTACGTTTCTATGAGCCCCTTGTATCTCAAAAGGAAATGGGGTTCTATATTGCACCCTAATGACTTTCTGCCCTATATAAATGTATGGCAGACATCATATTATTTATATGCACCTCCCATGATGCAAGGTCATGCTTTAAAAGTAAGTTTTTAAATACAAAATGTAATATCAATATTATCAGTATTATCAGTATTTGGAATGACAAGCTTTCGAGAGTCTTCCCTTTATCGAGTCAAAAGCATTTCTGACCAACAAAGTAAAATGACGGAAAACAAGTGTCATGAGTAGAAATGAGCTATTACTAATCAACTTTGTGGGGAATTAAATTGTTGTACTGATTGAGTAAATCGCTGGCTTTATTACATGTATCGTGGTACCTCCGTCACTCCGTTACAATCAGATTATGCACTTGTTTTTCTCTGTATCTTTTACAATCCCCATATGTCTAGCTGACCACCTACATGGCACTGTGAATCTAAATGGACATATGAATTATCTTATAGATTCCGTTGATTTATGTTTTTAAGGTTATAGCAGAGAATTCCTGGTTTCAGACCCACGTCATCACCAAATTATTTACTTATCGTATTGTTTCCTTCAAACACATCCAAAACCTTACCAATGTTACCAAAGGAATTCAGTTTATTAAATGTATATTTTTTAATTTCACCTGTTTATAAATAAAATGTAATAATAACATATACAGAATTTGGAAAACGACTTTATTACACATTCAAGGTAATTCATAAAAAATACTGTGGAATACAAACTGAATACAAATTTAATGTGGTTTCTCACAGGTATCAAAACTTTAACATATATCTGATGAATTATACATTTGCTGCGTTCTTCTAAATAATGTATATCTTCTTTTCTTTAAGTCATTCCCTCAGTCACTTGGTAGAGTTATCAGGCCCAAAAATGTTGACATACCAAACAGACTGAGCGATCGCGATTTAGTTATAATAGCTGATAATATAACCGAAAAACTGTTTTACACATTATTTTCATCTAAGAAGTGAGCTTTCTTGCAAAAAAACTATTGAAACCAAGGATTGCCAGACGCTATGGCTTTAAAGAAAAGTGCCCCAAAATGACTTTAATCTAAAATGGCAAGCGTACAAATCTAATCTACTAAAGGCAATCTGTCAAACTGTATATTAAAATGGTTTTTTCTTTAAAAGAAGGCATATAAAATTATAATTAATCACAACTAATATTAAACAACTGGTTTTTTTCTTATTCCTAAAGAAAAAAAACGTTGAATGAGAAAAGTTTCAGAAATAAAAAAAAAAAATTATAATAAACATTCTATTCACATTTATTTATAATACGGATAGTTTTACATCTCTTCTTGGCATGTATATCTATGCCTCCTTAAGAGGGTTACGAAACAATACCACTTGCCGTAAAAAAAAAAAAAAAAAAGCCACATTAACCTGTTCATATTGTAGCAAATTTATTTAGGTTGCTTTTTGAAATCCTTCATTTCTTGTTGGCCAGCTGGGTTTCCAAATTTTCAAGTCTTGCTGTCAGCTGAGCGAGTGAGTATTGTTAAAGAATATATTGATATTTTTGGTATAACAGGTGGTTTAAGTTCTGTTTTCTATTAATCTGGGGTTAAAGGCTATGCTTTATGTGCTTAACTATTTTAGTACAGTTGGTACAACTTAAAGGTGCCGTCCTACCACTTTTATTAATAAATATATTAGAAACATCACTTTAAATACTTGCCCAACACCAAAACCAAAATATTATAAATTATTGTCCTCATTTTTAGGAAATGCTTAATTGTCATGTACAACAAATCAGGCAATGAAAAGCAGTTAGTTATAGAAAATCAAAATGCTACTTTTTATGCGATTAAACCTTTTGAGGGAATAATTAAATGAGCTACCTAAATCTACTAAAAAGAGGGATCAATTAATGAAATAGTTCTATTTATTCTAGGGATGCACCAAAATGAAAATTCTGGATCAAAACCGAAAATTCAGGGTTCACTTAGCCTAAGCCGAAAATGACCCCCCGGCTTTAAAAATTAAAAAAATCCCACACTTTTAATAAAAGTAAGTTACACACCAAAATTGTAAAACAAATGTAATAACAATGTATATATATAGATAGAGAGATATATCTATATCTATAGATCTCTATATATATAAATGATTCACAGAATATCCAGATTCCAGCATGTACTGGTTGGCTGGGCATGATAGGAGTGTGATTGCTGTCAATAATCATATATAAATTAATATTGTTGTATTTTTTTTGTCCCATTTTGGTGTGTTAACCACACTTTTATTAAAAGTAAGTAACACACCACAACTGGACAAAAAAATCAACAATATGACTTGTCATGATAGGAGTGTGATTGCTAACCCTTTGTATGGGTCCTGTACATATTTATATAACATTATCATATCACCTCTAAGATGCTGTCTCTCTAATGTGTACAAACTTAACTTTTCTAAACTTTCCTTAAAATGCTTCAGTTACACCTAATAAATAAAGCCCTTGTGTTGTTTTACCAGGGGCAGATTGACTTAATATGGGATCGGGGTCCAGCTCAGTGGGCCGGTTGAGGAGATCTTATCTGAACCTGGAGAACTTACATTGCAGGTGTTTGTGTTCCAGATACTCTGTAGCATCAACTCTTTGAAAAACAAAGTGTCATGATTACAAATTAGAATTTTCGAATCAGCTTTGTGGGGAATTAAATTGTTCTGATAGAAAAGCCATATCCATTGAGTAAATTGGTGGCTTAATTCCTAAGGAGTGTGACCAATGTGTAGGGGGCCGCTGAGAAGCTCCAAACCTCTGATTTATATCAATAAAAGAAAAGGATATGTTTTTCAGCAAGGTTTCCAAGTGTAGTTAGGGTGCTTGACTGAAAGTTGACCAGGTGTTCACAGTCACATGGATTCTTAATCTCCGTTTCACCCTTTATTTCCTCTGAAAATACAAAGTGTAATCCATTAACAATGCGTTCCTACATTTCATTACATTCATATTTGAAGTCCTGAAGTCTATACTCAAAGTTGATAGCTTGTAATTGGTCAATTTACATACATATGTAAAATCACATAAGCTTTTGGGACGTCAGATGGAATCCTTCAGTTGAAGAGACCTGAGGTTCCAAAAGCTTTTGTGACTTTACAACTTTTTCTTTGTTGGCCCATATTTGACTAAAAAAAATGTCTTATTGTGGGCCAATATGACTTTATTAGTGTTCGTTGTTATATTTTATATTGGGATCACTAACGCAAACCAAATAGTTAAATGTTGATGCGGGCCTGGCTGGGTTACAGTCATGTATTTGTAAAGGATGCTGCGTTAGGTTTAACGGAGTGCAGATCTCCTTACTATGACACAGACCAACGCTTCCACGCTTAGTAATGTGCGCAGTTCCATCGCCTTTTCACGTTTATCATGTAGAGAGGACATCTACAGGGTAGTCTAATGTGGAGTCCTGTGCTTCTCTGACACATAAGTCTACAACTTTCTCCTTGCTCACACAATGTGTTTCATATGTTGGTGGCCCCTCTTTCAGGCTACTCCCCAGATTCTTGTGTTGTATTGTCATGCCAAACAACTGTCAGAATATGTAGGGCTGGCTAAATTGAGAGTGAACATTAATGCACGCAGTAAGATCAAGGTAACTGGTTTAGAACACTCCCATTACCCCCAGTGACAAATGAAAACTTTGGTTTATGTTTTGTGAAAGTAAAAATCAGAATGGCTGCACAAAAGCAAATGAAACTAAAAGGCAACTGATGAACGTATGAAACATACAGAGATCCCGGACTTCCTTAGAGCCAAGGAGCCTCAGATACAGACCCGCTCAACCAAGGTCAGTACTATTAAATTGTGAATGAAGAATACTGTCGGATGAAGTGTAGACTTGTATAGCGCGGTATCTTATTACGCAGGACATTCATTAGAACTGATTTTACCTGGACAAATGTTGAGTTTCAAATCTTCTGCAATGAGATTAACGGTGCCAAAATCTGCCGTGTAGAAAGAATGCTTGCTTACTGGCTCAGACGCAATCTCATTTAACTCCTCTTCCACTGCCTTACCAACACCAACGGCGTACATAGTAATACCTACAATGCAGAGAAAAAGCAAGAGTTTTCTAGAGAGGTTTCTAAATAAAAAACAAATGTCAAAACACTAAATAAAAGATAAGGCAAGGCATATAAGAACCATTACGCTGTTAACTAGGAAAAAGAGTGGTTCGTTTATTCCAGTTTATATACAATTTAAATCCCTAGACTTTAATGAAACTGGTCCAGATTCATTAACTATGTTAAAATGTATCACTATCTTTCCGTTTCTTTTTTTATAGGACATGTGGTAAGGTAAATATATAGGAACATATATAATTAAATGTTATTTTCTTACCAGCATCCTTAGCTTTTTTAGCCCATTCAGAGATATCATCTTGAGAACGACCGTCAGTGAATACCAGACCAATTTTTGGAATATTTTTCCTGGCTCCTTCTTCTTCTGAGAAGCTGTGCTCTACCATATGCTTGAGTGCCAGCCCGGTCATCGTACCTTTCTCCATGTACTGTATACTCGACACAGCATTTTTGATATCTTTGGCTGTTTGAAACTGGCTGAGAGAAAACTCCGTGCGAACCCGACTAGAGTACTGAACTAAGCCAACGTGCGTGCCATGAGCAGAAATGGCCAGGCTGTCCACGATCTTCGTGACAAACTGCTTTACAAGTTCAAAGTTGTGTGGTCGTACACTCTTGGAACCATCAATAACAAATACTAGGTCAATGTTGCCAGTGGAGCATTCTAGAATGGAAAGATCAGAACACATTGACATTTCTGCATAGGCACTTTGTGTTTGCAGTTATTGTCTATCTATATATAAATTTGTTAAAACTACATGGACCCACATAACAAAAACACATATGTTATATGTTGTGTTATCCCTATAGCCACCTGCTTCTGGGAATCACGCAGCTATATTCTAATCCATATGGAAAACAGGGAAATATAATAGTTATGTCTGTCATTGATATTCATACTTACTGTTACAAGTCTTTCCATCGGCTTGTAGTTGCTGCCCCTCTGGACAAATGCAGTGGTATGATCCAGGTGTGCTGACACATTTAAATTCACACCCATGGTCCACAACGTTGCACATATCATTGGCTGGAAGTTTAAGAAGATTGTGATCGAGTCAGTGCTTTGTCATCCCCCCCCCAAACTCAACAGAATAAATAGAAGTATTGATACAAAACTGGAACCATAAAAGAAATGATCAAGTGTTGAATAGGGCTACTAAAAAGCCAATTGTTTTCTTCACTTTGCTGCCAAAATGTGTATTTTGGGGGGCATATTGTTAAAAATCATCAAACCTTTTTACTTTTTTAAAAACAGTTGTTACAGGTTACAGCATTTGTGTCAGATATTATAGTCTATAAAGTCAATAAAATATAAAGGTGTCAACCTTTTGATATAAGAACGTTTCGATTATTCCGAAAGATTCTATACTTACAAGGCAAGCAAGGCCTGAATTATTCTGAAAAAAATATTTCACGTGTCTGGTAAAGGTTACCATATATAAATAATTTTAGTAATGGAATATTTAGTTTACAAACAAAGTTTAATGATGAAATGTTTTACTTTATTTACTGCTTATTACAGAAGTAGGGTTAGTCTAGACTGTTAAAAGATCTATTGTTTTTAATAAATAAATATTTAATCATGATTTATACAGAAAAGATGTCACTAAGATTCTGTTTTTTTTGGGGAGGGGTATTTGTCAAATAAGTCATCTACTCACCCAGACACGTCTTCCCATCACTCTGAAGTGTAAATCCTTCATTACAGCGGCAATAGTATCCATTTAGAATTCCCACGCATTCATGTTGACAGCTATGATTGCCATAGGAGCAATAATCAATCACTAAAATGTAGCATACAGGATAATAATTAACTTATTATCTTCTCAATGTTAGTGAAGTAGATTATTTTTTTTAATATTCCATTGGTTACTCCTAGAGGAAAGTTGTCTTACCTGGTACTCCAAAACCTATTATTCCTCAATCACCCCGTATAGCCTGTTTTCCACCATACCATTTCCTTATTAAAACAATATATACTCTAATGTATCTCTGGCGCTAGGCAGACGTATTCCACGATCCATGTAGAACAGTATAAAAAACCTAATATGTGGCATAATTTTGTTTCGTAACAATGCAAAGATATTTATAGTAAAAAAAAAGGTATGTTTTCAAATGTGACGTTGGCAAATGTATCATATACTATATGTCGGATAATACAAAAAAAATACTTGGTGCTTCACCCAACACCAGCTGATATCCACCAAATACAGGTTTAAAATAGCCTTCTTGACAATAATGCAGCGATTCTTCAAATTAAGCAATTAACATTAAAAGAAGACAGAAAGAAAAATACATGACATAATATTGCAATGTTCCAGAAATGAGTGCACTCACATGGAAATGACTATTTACAGACACATCATACAATATAGTATCTTATATCACAGTATAATGTAACATACTATTTGTTTAATAAATTGTGATGACTGCATTCATGCTGATTTGTTCCATTTATATCATCGAGTGTTAAGCTGTTGGAGAAGAAGACCATCACCAGACGGCCACTGGCCTTAAAGTGGCAGGGTCACCCCGTCAGCTCCAGTCTAGCCCTGCTGAACATCTGTGCTGCAACTCCTACATTGTTAAGCTGCACCATTTCTTGTTAAGGGATTCTTTGCAATGTGAGTGCTGTCTTGTTTGCAGATTTTCATCTTGTTCTAGAACAACTAAAGTGTAGTATTGTTCCTTCGCATGAAATGCTTCCAACAGCTTTGACCCAAAAGGGATTAGAATAAAAAATGGTAGAATCACAGCCATTTCATGGCTTCATTTGGTGTCTATGATTGCCGAGTGTAATATTACTCGCTCCCTGGCATTTCTTTTGAAAGAAATCAGTGTGGAGAAAGGTCAGAACTATTTGACAGGTTATTTTAGCCCAAATTGGACAGACATGAAAGCTCTATTCAATGTTTCTATAACTTTTAATCAGACCCACAGAGGGATCTTGTTCAGACAAATCTTTCATGTTGGACAGAAATGAAAGCTTGTCCTGGATTTCGTACACATTTTCTTCAGAGACCGAGACAAAAGGCTCCATGGTTTGAAAGATTTTGATAAAATGTTCTGTTTTGTCCAAATAAATGTTTTATAACAAAATTGGTTGTTTTGCTAGCCAATTAAGTGCAGCATAATGCAAAAAAAGCTATTAAATAAGTGTTTTTGTTTATATATTTATTTATGTATGTGTGTAAATATATAAAAGCGGGGCTAGACTATTGCTCCTCTGCTGAGTAGGGAATATCTCCTCTACTGTCAATATAACGCGGCACGCTGTACTCTGTCATATCTGCGCTCAGTAGAATGGCCGGTGAGGGGAATATAGACATCATTTAACTCTTTAACAACTAAAGATCCTCCTTCCCCTCTTCAAACTACACAATAAACAATGTCCAGCATAAATACACTGCCACGTTTATAAATGGTGTTCATTTTAATTTAAAACCATTCTTGAAAGAAGTGCTATGGATAAAGCCCAATTCTTTCAGTACAAATACAAAAAAAATCTAGTTATTTGTATGTATCATGCGAGTAGTTACATCCGATATTGCAAAATTTGGTACATAGTAAATTATATATATATATAGACACTAAAATAAATATATGTTGTCAGGGGAACTGGGACATACAGTGCACTCCTACAACTCCAAACAGAACCCTGGACTGTATTTCACACTATATTTATATACACACATATATATATATACACATACATACACATATATATATATACACATACACATACATATATACATACGTATATATATACCGGTACATATACACATACATATATACATACATATACATATATACATACATATATACATCTTAATCAGCCAGCACAGCCCTATCTGCCCAGACGGCACCAGCACTAAAGGGGGGATAACACAGGTGGGGAAACCCCATTGTATCCCTTAATCCCCTCACCTGATACATCCCCTGTATACCGATGGGATTTGTGAGGGGATGTGGCTGATGGGATTTGTGAAGGGATGTGGCTGATGGGATTGGGGGTTGGGTTCGGTGCACCCTGAATGGAGATTGTATATAAGTTCTGTGTGTTTGTAATAAAGGAGTTCTGTTTTAACCTCAAAGCATGAAGTCCTGTCTCATGATTGAGGGAAGTGCTGGTCTGTGACTGCTTTCTTCGGACAGCCACAGCGCGTCCGCTTACTGGGAGAGGGAAGGAGCCGACGGGCATATGTGTCCAGTCTGGGGCACAGGACGATCCATCACAAGAGTGATGGGTGTTATGCTGAATGTAAGTGTGTGAGAGTGATGGGTGTTATGCTGAATGTTTGTGAATGAGGGTTTCAGATAGCATGGATGTGTAAGTGTTGGGGGATAGCTTGGCATAGGAAGTCCGTAATCACATTCCTTTCATGCCCAGATTCCAGCATGTAGTGGCTGCCTAGGCATGATAGGAGTGTGATTGCTGTTATAAATTATTTTTTGGTCCAACTTCAGTGTGTTAACACTTTTATTGGACAGAATAATTCAATGACAGTATTAATATATATATATAATTGCAAACAGCAATCACACTCCTATCATGCTAAGTCAGCCAGCACATGCTAGAACCTGGGCATGATAGGATTGTGATTGTTGTTATATATATGTGTATGTATATATATATATATATGTCAATATTGTTGAGATGGGAGTGCTCCTTACCGCTCCCCTCTCCATTGGCAGACACGGGGGCCGCGCCGTAAAACGGGGTGAAACACCGGTTGCTCTCCGCGCCGTATTACAGCGCCATTCATTTTCAATGGCGGCCGTATTCTGGCCGCAAATCGGGCGGCTGGAATACGGCCCCATTACGGCAATGTGCATGGAGCCTTCGTATGTTGGTCTGGCCCTCTAAAACCATTCCAATTTCTCATGTGGCCCCATGGGAAAATTAATTGCCCACCCCTGCACTAGGGGAATGATTTCTATGACCCTTGGTTTCGCAACAGCGGGACTGCCGTTCCCATGGACCTGCTACACTAGAATGCGTCACTGTTTAGGGGCGCATGTTCATTCACATGCTCTCAATGATTTTCTCACTTCAGTACTGAAGTGGAAGAGCTTGACCACATCAAAAACCTTTGAGCAAAGAATACGACCCAAGCCTTCTCGTCCAACATCAGTGCCTGACCTTACAAATGCTCTACTGGATGAATGGGTGAAAATTCCCACAGAAACATCCCATTTTGTGGAAATCCTTCCCAGACGAGAGGAAGCTGTTATAGCTGCTAAGGGGGGGACCAACTGCATATCAATGTCTATGTTTTTAGAATGCAATGTCATAAAAGTCCCCATTGGTGTAATGGTTACGTGTCCCAATACTTTTGTCCATAGAGTGTATATAAATATTATATATATATGTGTGTGTACACAGTATGTTTATATATATATATATATATATATATATATATATATATATATATATATATATATCACTGTATAAAAGATAAGAGTTCCTAAACGTTTCCCCTAAAAATATGCAGTTTTTACTGCTGTTCAAATCTGCGAAGTAAACGTGTTCATGGATGATTTAATCTGTGAAACGTTTAGAGCATATGGATATAATTCTACAAAACCAGCCAATAGAGAATGGTATATTGATCTGTGCTAGCCAAAATGAAAACCCAGACATGAAGTAACACAGAGATTCCAGAACACCAAGTCTGAGCTAATATATGCTTGAGAATGGCCAGGATTGCATAAGGATCCTTACAAAAATGTGACTTTCACCCCAGCAAAAACACTGCCCATGGCATTTAGCCTGCTTTGGTTTGCATAATCACTTGTGATTGGCCTTGGCACGTCTGGCATATCTGGATTATGTTAAAAGACTATATATTTAAAACTTGCTAATTAACCTTTTCACCATAAATGTGATACATATGAATATATTTTTTTATCATATGGGGTTTTGATACAGGCTTGAATTTTTATTTTATTTTATGAAAACAAAGCTGTGCCATTTACCTGTGGACTACCCGGACAGTACGGATAAAGCAATACTTAGATGTCTCTTAAGCATACCGTATTTGGTCGATTATAAGACGACCCTGATTATAAGACGACCCCCAAAATATTAATTTAGGAAAAAAACAAAAAGCCTGAATATAAGACTACCTATAGGAAAAAAAGGTTTACTAGTAAATATTAATTCATGTAAACATTTTTTCCTATGTAATAAAAGCTAAGATTGAGAAAAATATATATTTTTTTATTTCCTTTTATTTGCCAACCTGCCCCCCCCAGTTATGCACATTTGCCCCCAGGGTTGCCACTCTGCCCCCAGAAATGCCTTATACCCCCTATTTGCCACTCTGCCCCATGATGTGCCTTTTAACCCTCTATATGCCAGAGTGGCATATAGGGGGTTAAAAGGCATATCATGGGGCAGAGTGGCATATAGGGGGTTAAAAGGCATTTCTGGAGGTATATATATATATAACTGCTAACAGCAATCACACTCCTATCAAGCCAAGGCAGCCAGTACATGCTGGAACCTGGGGATGATAGGAGTGTGAGTACAGCCTCCCTATGCCATGCTACCACCACCACCCCCTTACACATCCATACTATCATACACACACACTCATTCACAAACATTTAAATACTCATTCATTCCATTAATCACACATACTTCACACATTAATCACAAAAACCCTCCCCCACCCCCTTACCTGAACTGCAGATCTCTCACTCGAAGACTTCTGCAGGGGCCCGGCTGTGCGAGCAACTTCTCTGGCCCCGCCCCCAGAGGAAGGAGGGGGAGGCAGAATTATGTGACTCTCTGCTAGCTTCCTGTTCTCCTGCTTCTACCAGAAGAGACGCTGCTCACGACCATAGTACCGGTAAGCAGCCTGGCAACCTAATCGAGGTCTGATTAGAAGACGACCTCGATTATGAGACGAGGGGTATTTTTCAGAGCATTTGCTCTGAAAAAAACCTTGTCTTATAATCGAGCAAATACGGTAGGTTCTTCAAACTTGGGGTGGGGTACTCACGAGTTGACGAGTGGGCTGTCACTCTGTCCTCGCTACCCTGAGCCCTGTATTATACAATAGCATTTACAGGTTAACTCTGGCGTACCTTTCAACAGTCCAGGTTTTTGTAGGATGGTCCCAATTTACATGGCCCAGTTATCCAGTGCCACTATGAACACTACGTTAAACATATAGGAGATTTGTCATTTTATTCCTTCTCCTGAACATTAACAAATAAGATACAGCATGAAACATTTTCATTTGCTGTGTTTTTGTGTCGTATTACAATTATTTCTGAGAAAAGGATTACTAGGAATTAGGTTTCCAATGTTGGATTTAGTTAAATTCAGCAGAGTAGATGGAGCAGCATCTTTAAAGGCTTCTGACCTTTAGCATGCTTGACCACCTGCATATTTAGCAGCTGTCAACCTCTATTAAGTCTAGTAGCTTCTGGCAAATAATAAAACAAACTCCCATATTTCAGACACTGCTAGGTATATAGTTAACACGTTCAGGAATTGGCACTGCATTGCCTAGTACACCCCTAAGCCTCAATTCACAGCAAGTGTATGCATATGTTGTTCCAAGTAGTGTGCAAGCATTGTCTTTCCTGGGCAGTCACAACAGTGCATGTGTATGAATACATCGCTGTTCTACCAGCTCCAAAGAAATCAAGATAGCTGGTGTCATAAGACCAGATGCTGTAATGCTTTATCTTTTCCGAGTTTACACATGCATAGCAGAGACAAGTTGAATGGAGAGGCAGCCTCCTAGGCAAAATGCTTGCAAGGGTATATTAATGACTAAATGGTTAACCTTACTAAAAAAATACTGTACAAGGAGGTACACAACAATGCAATGGAACTTTGACCTTAAGCATACATTTTCCAGTTTTTGGTCTGGCATCTGTTCTCTTACATATTAGGAGAACAGTTTATGCTTGCATGTTACAAAGCTTGTTAAAATTGATATTACCTTGAAATTGATTAGATGAGGGAGAAGACAAACTACAGTAAGTAAGCACAGCAAAGCTTAATAGACAATTAACTTTTGATGATGTCACATCCAGGCACCCCGTACATCGAGCCAGAGAGACTGGGAAGGATCCACAGGGCATACTACGCATGATGAGGGTAAGTATGTGTGAAGACTGTGTGCTGATTGAGCGTGAATGTCGAGGGTGGGGGTGCACTGAGAACATATACCTGCAGGGGGGAAAGGAAGGGAGGTCCCACTTTGACATCCTGGAAAAATGGAAAGTATGATAAAATACAAAGAATGGTTTCTAAACAGTTCATGAAATAAACTGTAATACCAAAATTACCGGTAATGTTTCCATCTACAAAGCCTACCAGCTACAGGAACTCAGTTGGGACATTTCAGAACCTGTGCTAAAAAGCAATGACTGATTTGGTAACCATGAGTTTATTTACCTTTTTGCCATTGGGGTTAAAATTCGATGTGTCGAAGTTCAAAGTTGACAAAGCTGTGGTTAGTACTATGTAGAGTTAGTGAGGAGAATGGTCCTCATTGATGGTTAAAAAAGGGGAAATGCGTCTTCCTGAGCATCTGAAAGTTGTGTGTGGGTGGTAGAGTGGGCTGGGGTGAGGAAGTAAGGACTTCCTTTCTATACCTGGGTAATACAGCTGGGGAGGAAGAATCATTACTTCCTCCACGGTCACTGGACAGGATATCCCCATGCAAAAAGAATGTGCTGACTACAAAGCTGTGAGGATTCCACCTGCTCAATGGGAATTCCCTGATTCAACTGGTCTGTGTTATATAGCTGGACACTCAGACATATTGCTGGATTACATATTATACAGACTATATGCCAGTCAAACTACTTCACCAAAAAGCACAACTAAATATACAAACTAAGCTCAAACTTTCTACTCATACTTAATACTCAGTAATAGTTCTACCAGATTATCCATCAGGAATAACTGAAAAGGCTAAACATATTTGTCTGTCAAATAAAGTGGTTCGTTATCGTGGAAGTTAACGCTCCATTCTATCACGCTACATTCATCTCATCAATATTGTACAAGAAAACGCAAATCCAACAGAGAGAAATATATTTGATTTTTCATTTTTCGCTTTAATGACTGCATGTTTCTCAAAGCATTTATTCAACATGCGATGGTCTGCATGTGTACCCAAAGAACCATTGGTATTTTTCATAAGTATGTTTTCTTGAAGCAACAATAAATCCTCATTACCAGGAGTGCCATCAGGAATTTTGGGCCCCCATCAGCGTCACAACAACTCTCATGACCTCTGAGAACACGGTTCTTTCTCAGTCTCTTATTTCCATTTTTCTGTTCCCCAGTGTCCCTACCCCCCTTGTATCCATATCCCGTGTCTGGCTGGGGTCTCTATCTACTTTTAATCCACAATTCTCCACAAACATGACTGAGTCACTTTCAGAGGCAGAATCTCTGTTGAGTCCCATAACACAATGTTACATGACCCCATTGTAATAGTGTGGCTGCTCGCAGTGTGCAGGCAGCTATGAGGATAGGCTTTAGATAAGTGTGTATTTGTTAAGGGAAGAGGCAGCGGCACTTGGCCTGAAGTTGCCAGACATCCGGAGACATAAGGATTTAAATCCTAAAGAGAATCTGCCCATAGTAAAGGAAGAATAGACAGACTAAGACAAACCGACACATTAGCTAAAGAGGGCCCTGCTCAATAGATTACAGTTTAGAGATGTTGGCATATATCCTATTTTGTCACTGGGGAAAAAGTCACAGATTCAGAATAAAGTACGCAATGTAAGGTGAAGCACACCCTTCCTACAATCTCTAAGCGGAACCCTATGCAAATGCTATATACAGCACTCATGCAAATAGTAAAATATTAGATTGATTTTTTTCATGGCTTATCCACTTCGGTCTTTTAGAGGTCACATAAAACGATGGCGCTTTATTTAACAAAAAAAATGCAGAGTAGCATGTGAGCCTTGCCAAAGACAAGCAATTCAAAAGGAGTAGACAATAAAAGGCAGGGCGATATTCACGGATATTCTTGGATCAAAGGAAATTCCACCCGTTCTGTCCTTCATTAAGCTTCCTATGCTTTGAATAGAAAGATATTCTGTCTTGGCAAAATTGCATTATCTGTTACAAATTCTTAATGGAAAAAAAAAACCATTCATATTCATGCAGATGTGATAAACAGCATCCGAAAAAAGAGGTCACTACAAATACACTGCATTAATCCGAATTTAATCCTTCTTTGTATAAAACCAGGATGATTAAACATATTTAGGATTAGGTGCAAAAAAGAATTCTAAAAGCTAAGAAAACAAATAATATACATATAAACACAAAAATACTTGATCTAACAAAAACACCCATATCAAGTGCTAAACAATCTTTGTCTTGCTACAAGACATTCTTACACTGGTTACCTCAAAGGCTGGCATTTATTTCTCAGAAGAACCTGTTTAAAGTGGTCATGTAACCAGCCAAAGTGAGTTTCTGTTTGGTCAGGTCAGCTGAGAAGCACAAGGTTTAAGTCATGCTTTCTCCTGACTATTTTGTCCTATTATGCACACAGTCCTTGACATGTGACAGACCAATTTCTTGCTTAAGTTACAAACCTTAAAAATAAATCTTAACAATGATCTGCCGTTTCAGCCTCTAACTGCTATGTTACGGTGGTCAAGGGGTGTCCAAACTTCTTCGACTCTCCAGTCATCACATTATTTTATTTTTTCTTAATGTAAACTGTCCTACATGGTCTTTGGACAAATTTAGTAAAAATGTAAAAACAGCCACCTAAACTCTTCTTACAGTGTGAGACACTCCCCATTAACAGTCAGAATACATCTACTCAGATAACAGACTCAGGATACGGGTTCACTTCCTAAAAACGTACTCTTAATTCATTTTTTTTTTCTGTCTGAGAACATGAGGTCAGACATTCAGAACGCTGAATACTCTCGGTTAACCACTAGCAACCCTGCATGTTTTTGTTTAGACACTAAAATGAAATTAAAAAAATTTACATTATATGTGCTTCCGAATAAACCATTTGAAACGAGCATGCAACCTATAGATTTAAAAGGTATTCTGGGGTATTATTTAAAAATAAGTGCTAAACTAAACAATTTATTTAGATGTAATGCTTACAGCTAGAACAAAGTCATATGAACCTTAATTGTCTCAGTGTTTCTTAGCGCCAATGACCTTAGCATGTAGTTATACTTCAATAGGAAGATGGGCTTGAGAGATGAGTATATTCTCTATAGCAAACTAAATTAATGTCAGGCTAGACACTGACCTAAAGCTGACCCATCCACACACCACACCAAAAAAGGAAGTTGTTCAAGTACCACAGAAAGGAGAAACTCTGGGTGAAGCAAAGTGTTATTTTTTTCCCTTTTGAAGAATTATAGGGGAATCACGCCGCCCACCTTTGCTTTCACACAATCAATCCCATTCTAAAACACAGCCCTGGAATGTTTCATATCTACGGTGAATAAAAGAGTATATTTTATTTGCAGTATTATAATGTGGCACCCTGCCACTAGGGGGGATGGATCTGGGGGGGTGAATGTGTGCTCCAAATACCTGTGTGCGCATACCTGGCCTACCAGAATACAGAGTTGTGTTTCTGAGTAGAAAATTCTAGTGTCAGATATCAATCATGCATTGATATGAGCAAAAAAAAAGAGAAGAAATGTACTATAGCCTTCTGAATCTCAGATTTTCTGTGATTACACTTATATGTGACGCTCTTGTGTGCCCACTTTACTAGAACAGATCTACTCTGAACATGATATCAATAATTCATACACCCAACATTTCAGGTGTCCATAACCAGACAACTTTGTTGGGGCGTGTGGCTGGAGGCAGGGTGGGCAGGACTGAAAGCATGGTTATAAGCAGTGGGTAAGGGCTGTAGGTCAGGTCAAGGTACAGCACTACCTGCCTTCTTACCTGAAGAGACACCTGACGCCTCTCAGCTTCACAAGGTGGTCATGTGGGAGCTGTGACAGAGGTCTGTGCTCCTCAACCGCCCCATGACACCCACTGCGCTCAAATGCAGGACAGTGTTTGAAAATCAGGAACGTACCTTTGAAAACCGGACGGTTGTGTGGTATGACATCTGTTAGAATTGTTACTTTTAATAGAATTCTTAATTTAAAATTTGTTTTTTTCTTTTCCTGTGCTATGAAGAATCAATTTGGAAATTTTTTTCTAAAATCTAATTTTTTCTTTAAATTGTTTGCTTGCCACAAGCAATTAAAGAAATTGAATTCAGCATACGAGTTCAGTGAGCTCTATATGCCTCACAAAGGTGACCTTAACATTACAGCATATTATAATACTCAACAATCTTCTTTATATAAGTGCCTCATCTCTGTCTGTTCCCTCCCTCCAACAGTAATATCTCTTATCAGTCTCCCTCAATGTCTCATTCTCATCCCCTCATGCTCCCTGCCTTGGTGTCACCCTTGACCTCTCATTCACCCCCCCCCCCATGACCAGTCTGTCTCAAATTACTGCCGTCTCCATCTAAAAAACATTGCCCACATTCTCATTATCTCCCACCTTGACTATTGCAACCCTGTCTTAGCTGGTCTCCCCCAAACCCGTGTAGAGCTTCTACAATCCACCATAAATGCTCTTTACTAACATCTCTCCTCTGTCAGTCTCTTCCCTGGTTGCCTATGCGCTTCAGGATTCATTTCAAAATCCTGGCTCTTCATTTTTAAAGCTCTTCATAGTGGTTCCCATACTTACAGTATGTCTCCTCGCTCACCTCTTAACACACTCCTAACTGGCCTTCTCATTCACCCAATGATCTCTGTTTGTTCTCTCCTCTGAGAGAACAAACACCTTAACACCCTTCCTCCCATATTCCTTATCTTACCTTTCCCTATCCCTCTACTGCAATATTTTTACTAGTGTGGCTGTTCTATCCCTAAAAACAGCATATTTACCCCTTGTGTAATAGACCCTGACTCCCTCTAAGATTGTAAACTCGTTTGAGAATGCCCCTCCTAACTCATTGTTTCTATAAGTCAAATTGTTATGTTATATTACTTAATATGTCATGTTTACCCATTGTACAGCGCTGTGAAATATGATGGCACTTTATAAAACAATTATTATTAATAATAATACTAATTTAGAAAAATTATGTATACCAATGTGTAACTATCCTCAAATGATATACATGGAAACCACAAGTAATTCATGTTTTGTTGGAGAGAAGACCACCCAAATGTTTTATGTAACACACTTTATGAACACAAACAACAAAAACCATTAGTTTGTCATTATGAAAGCTTTAGCACTGTATAATTGTAGTTCATTACATGTTTATGTTGAATAAACTCTAGTGAAGTTCTCTCTGCTTAGCTAAAGCCATAGTAACCGCAGGCTGAGAAAACTGTAAATTTAAAGCTGATAAAGGATCCAAAGAAAAGCACTAATGATCAAATGGATTAAGATAAACCCACATTTCAATTTAGTCTTCTCTCATCTCCAAAGGCTTAGCATGATTAATAGTATTCAAAGGTCGTGCTTAATATATCCATTTACAGAACCACAAGCAACATGTAGGTCACCAAAGTCCTTTTTATCAAATATGCTGGGGTTTCATAAATAAATGATCATAATGAAAATGTATCTCTAAATTTTATATCCAAAATATTGTGGTAGCTTCAACTGAATCTTCTTTTTTAATTAAAGGTACATGCTAGCCATCATTGATTTGAATCCATGGTGAGCAAAAGAGGGTGGTATGCTGCAGCATTTTGCCCGTGGCCATATTTATGGTTTTTGTTCTTCATCCAGGCAAAAAGCATTTTACTTACAATATACTTTAAGATGCATTCATTGTTTGCGGGTCAATGAACGGTCCCTTCAAAGCTTTGTCACAGAAACAAAAGTAGATATAAAATAATGCAAAGAAACTGCCTATTGGTTGTGCTAAATACTTCTCATACCACAAAGTAGTTTCTAAGGAATATGTCCTTATATCATAACATAAAAACAGCTTTCCTTCTGTTAATTTCTAAGGGATAATAACACTTCTTTGGAAACAGATGAGTGCCCAGGCCTTACTACAGGGAAGGGTGAAATGTCTATGGAGAAAAGTGAATAAAAACATTGTAGTGTGATATACGTATGAGCCATATGATCAGATTTTAGCGTTATACATATATTACTTCTTACTTCACTAAGAGGGTGGTAGATAAATGGAACAGCTTCCCATCGGCAGGAACTGTAGAGGCGAATACAGTGAGGGAATTTAAAGGTGCACAGGATAGGCATAAAGCTATCCTGAAACAAGAAGGTTCTTATCTGCTGTTAAATTCTATGTTTATACAGTTGGCGCAGTGTACTAGCAATTTTAGGAGGCCACATCAGCAATTGCCACACTAACCCACTCAGAAGGTGCTATATCTAACAAGAAATGGCACATCAGTGCTTCTGATGGCACAGCTCTCTGCATCCACTTCCTATGTGTTACACCTATGTACACATTGGGATGATGGGTTAGGATCTAAAATGTTTATCGCTTACGGCACCAGGCATAACTGGAAAGTCAAGGTTTTTACACAAGTCTTTGACATAACTGACAGCTGTCCAAAATTTGCTGGCACAGTCCTGACAAACCAGGCTTATCTTCCGTTGTTCTGAATATCAGCAGCTTCACAATTCTGAAATAGCTCACTGTAAGTGAGGAAAGTAGTGTTTTATTTGCTGAACATGCTATAACATCACAAAGTGTAGTGATGGAAGACTAGGGCATGGTGTTAGGCACTGTTGTATGTTCCAGAAAACAGAACTTCAATGTTGCCAAGTATGCCTTACTGTAGTGATAGTAGTAATATCTAGTAAAATGTGTTAAATTTAATGTACATTTTTTCTTCCCCATCATAGTTCTTCTTTGTCTACAGGAGATCAGTTTTAACCATGGCTGAAATTCTCCAGCTATTAAATGTTAAGTAACATGGAAGAGAACTTCCTGGTACTTCCGATCTAACTGGAATGTTCTGAACAAGAAGCTCTATTGTTATGCTTCCTATGTAACTATTGTTGTACGCATTAATACAATGCACTTGATCTAATGAATTGATAGTACATGAGCAATAAAAGTAATATTCAGAAACGTAATGATTTCTGTTTTTAGCAACCTGATCAAGTTATTTATACTAGATTACCAATCTCACGACACAGCTACAGAAAAAAAACTGCATACATGATACAAGATGAGATGAGATCAGTGATATGATGAGATCAGTGATATGATGAGATCAGTGATCTCCCATTCAACCATCCCTTAGAGCAGTTGGCTCTTTTGTTGCACATTACAACCCACAACATTAAGACATGTTAATATATAGACCTAACCTCTGGGGAAAAAGGCATATAATTTAAACACTCAAACTAGACCTAGGAATAGAAGAACACTATACCAAAAATGAGAAAAATCTCAGACACAGCAACAAAACATGCATTTCACAGTCTCTCAACCCACTTGTCATGCAGAACCTGTGTTGGGCTAACGCAGGGGTTTGGCATTGGAAGGGTTAACCTAGCAAGAGGTGTTTTACAGCCAACAACTTGCCCTCTTAAGCCACTCAGACTGACAGACACCTTTAACATACCGGAGCCCTTCCATAAATTCATTCAGGTTCAGCCTCAGTGACCATTAGTGGTGCCTCCCCTATGATATGGGATTTAGGGTGATGGCTTCAATGCTTGGTTTGGGTCATCTTGAGGACACAATGATATCTATCAATCTTAACAGATGTATGTTAAGAGAATATGTGTGTGTGTGGGGGGGGGGGCTAGGCCCGCGATGTCTCCCTGTGACACTGTAGCTGCAGAACATCTCACCAGGGGATAAAATTTACTTTTACAGAAAACCAGTGAACCTCTCCAAGAACCTCTCTGAGAATCTCTTCTGGAACTTTTATGGATTTGGAACATCACTGAAAACCCTCAAATTCAACAAGGACATTGAGGTTCTCACAGATGACCTATATGGGTTTTGTATAATTAGGTTTTTCTGTGTTTCTCCTTGTTTATTTTTACAAACTGTATCTTATACTGTGTGCCTAAATTGTTATCACCTTTGTTCTTATTTTTGTCCATAAGCACCGCAACATTAATCAGATTAAACTATATATTAATCCATTTTCCACCTCTGTGCTCTAACCAAACTCTACTTTTCCAGAAAGCCAGAATAAACCACTTAATTGTTTGACTTAAATTGGGTTTTATACATTTTTGAACGGTTCAGTGTGGTACTGGGCATTACCAAAGCATCCATAACATAACTTGGTGGTGGCAGCAGAGTATTACCAGTCTTGTGTGGGTTTTTGTGGTGTGTTTAAGGATTAAATGTGTGACCAGAGGGCTTGTGTTGTTAACCCTTGCACACCCACACCCTATGCGTCAGGTTGTGATAGCTAGCCGTGACACCACTCTTTATTTAAAGCTCATCTGTTCTATAGTTTTAAACATAATTCTTTGTGACTTGATTCTTAACATGGTTGAGGCTTTTGTTTGTTGTAAAAGGCAACTGTGAACCATTTACATTTTTTAAGAATCCAAATCAGGCATTGTCAATGTACATTCTACTCTTCATTGTAAATTGAAGATTCTATGCCATAGAATATTCAGGTGTCAGTTATCCTCTATGCTATAAACACAACAGAATGGGCAAACACTAAGTGAAATAATGACATTGAAGTTGACCCAGATGAAGGTGAAAGTACTTTTAAGAAATTGCACAGTCAAGAAATTAGACACTAGCTTAGCATTCAGAGACCGCAGTTAGGATTAATGCTTTTAATGGCTTTTGTTCTCAAGCACTTTGGGATCATCAATATATTTTGTAAGCGGAAATGGTTAGCCTTAAAGAGCATCTATGAGCTTCACAAGAGCTGATTATGATTTATAGAAGGACATCTTAGCGAGTCTTCAATAAATTATGTGTTTAAGGATATCCTGTGTATAAAACAAATTCATTCAAACTAGTGGACAGATAGCCAAAGTCTTGTCATATTACACCTGCCTTAATCGCAAACTTTATTTTATATACATTTTGCAGGAATTAACAATTTACTGGCATTTGATGTAACAGTCTTATTTAGTCATATCAAATCCACGAATAAGACGCTGCCTAATAAACAAATATTCAAGGGACTTTCCAATCAGTTCATTTATTGCCTTCTTTCTAGTTTCAAGATGACATGATTAAAATAAAAAGCTGATTTATCAGAAAAAAACTGCCTAAACAAATTTACGAAAATGTGCAAGGACTTGCTATAGGGGAATTCCAGTTCATCACGGTTAATGTATACAGGAGAACTGTAGCGGTACACCTGCAGCTCTCATTAGATAAAGGCAGGTAGACCCTGGAAAAAGAATCACACACACAAAAAAAAACTTTTACCCGCCTTTACTCTGCCATCATTATAATTATATAAAGTTACAGCTGGCCCAATGTCTGAAGGCTAAACATATTAAAGTGATGGTTAAGCTGCGCAATAAAATATTAATATATACAAAGTTGTGCTGCCTTATAAGCCCCCAGTGATCTAAAAGGCCCCTTACACATTGATTGAAAGACAGACATGGAACAGAATATTTATGTATTGTAAAATATTTACAAAAATGTGAGTGGTGTGGTTACCTCTGTGAGATACTGTGGTGTGTATATATATGTCCTGATGAAAGTCAGCAATGACTGAAACGTCGACTTGACTTTGAATAAAATTAAATTGTCAATTTAAAGACCTGGAGTGCTGACCATCCTTTGAAAGTGTTTTTTTTATATATATATATTTGTTTATCAGTTTTCACAATAAGCAAATACTTATGCTAACCAATTGTTGAGAAATGCTGGGCATTTAAGAGTATTTGGCTACGGAGTAACTAAAACCCAGTAACTTTAGTTTGTAAAATGAAATACTTAGTATATTAGTACAGAGATTAGAAACCTGAAGCACATTCTGGAGCATAAAAGTTACTTTACATAAATGCTGCTAATTAACAACATTTGACACACCTGCACCTGTTGCTATCAGTCCAAGGACTTCTTAACAATAATTATTCCCCAGTGCTTGCTCTATAGCAGGGGTGTCCAAGTTTTTCTGCAGTGGGCCACTTGGTCAGAATTGTATATGTGTGAGGGCCGCACTCATTTTTCACTGCAGATTAAAATAAGGTAAACGACACAAAACCTTTACTTTTCCTCTCACTGATTTCTGGGCCTGGAAAGTTTTGTGACTACAAGTTCAGGATTCTGGATAAGTAAAAGTGAAATAGTTCTATTTATCCTAGGGATACACGGAAATGAAAATTCTGGACCAAAACCGAAAAATTCAGGGTTCACTTAGCCGAAAACAACCCCCCACCTTTAAAAATAATAAAAAATCCCACACTTTTAATAAAAGTTACACACCAAACTGTATACAAAATAATTTAACAATGTTAATTATATATATATATATATATTATGATTGTTAACAGCAATCTCAGACATACCCAGATGCCTGCATGTACTGGTTGGCTGGGCATAATAGGAGTGTGATTGCTGTCAGCAATAAATATATAAATTAATATTATTGTATTTTTTTGTCCAATTTTGGTGTGTTAACCACACTTTTATTAAAAGTAAGTAACACACCACAATTGGACAAAAAAATTCAACAATATGACTTGGCATGATAGGAGTGTGATTGCTAACATCAATCACACTCCTTTTATACCCAGGCAGCCAGTAAATGCTGGAACCTAGGCATGATGGGACTGTGCCTGCTGTTAGCAATCACACTCCTATCATGCCAAGTCAGCCAGTACATGCCTGTACAGGGTGGCTGTAAGTGATGTGCACACCCCATACTGCTGGCAGCATCAATACACAAGGGGGGCAGCTAGCCAGGTTTCAGCATGTACTGGCTGACTTGGCATGATAGGGGTTTGATTGCTAACAGCAATCACAGTCCCATCATGCCTAGGTTCCAGCACTTGCACATCCATGCTATCAAACACACACTCATTCATTCACAGATTCAATCCCCCAATCACGCATACTCATTCAAACACCCTCACCCACCCCCTTACCTGCACTGCAGCTCCCTGGATGCCGCTCACAGGCTTCAGCAGCGTTCTCCCTCTGCGTTCTCTTGTACTGCAGACTCAGAGGAAGCAGGACTGGAGCAGAGTCATGTGATGTCACGTGAACTCTGCGGAGTTCTGCTTCCTCTGTGCAGTACAAAAGACCTCCCACAGGTAAGCAGCAGGGCTCTTGTGGTCCCGGTTGCCCTGGCCGCCGTTATCACGCGGCCAAACCTTGAGGTGCCGCGGGCCACATTTGGCCCGAGGGCTGCATGTTGGACGCCCCTGCTCTATAGTGACTTTATAACTGCAATGATTGCTGTTAGGATCATTTAAAATTTCCCAGGAAAGGTTGTATTGTAATGCTATATTTAAACACATGACGGATCATGGTAAAACAATGGGGTTAAATAAGAATTGCTTCAATAGATTCAAAAGGTCAAAATGAAACAATCCACTCTAGCTCCCACAATTAACACTGTTAAAGGACAGGGTATATTTTAGGATGCAGTATTGTTCAGTGTTTACTTGCAATATTTTATACGAGGACATAGAGGCAGTTTTGTAGACTCTGCGTCACTATTAACAAACAGATAAGAGGTTGTCTCTATCAGCCTTTGTGGTAGTATTTTTTTAGGGGGGGGGTTATTATTTTTTTTTTACACACAATGTACTTCAGGTGTGCATTTATAGCTCCAGGTGTATGTCACAAACATTCTAATATGTGTTCAGCAACATCTTCTGCGTACAGTGATACCACCCATGCATTAGTTTGCTAAGTTGCTGGGGGGGGTTATAGATCACATTTGGGACATGCACAATTGGAATTTTGACATGTTAAAAATTCTTCCTCCATGTCCTATTTAGGACATCTTTGAAGCCAGTTGAGTTGCAAAGTCTATCAATATGGCGCTTGTGACCTTTCTTCGGAGCAAGCACAGTAGGATCACAGCAACACCATTTGGTAGAAGAAAGCAATCATAGATTTGCATTCTACACCCATTTAAACTCATGAAATGCCAAGCAATGTCAATTGTTGCCAACTGGATGTTTTTCCTTAGTGTAGCTGGCATATCAATTGTCATCAAGGGGTTAATATGAAGTAGGCCTCCCTTTGTGACTATAACAGCCCCCACTCTTCTGGGTTTCCGCAAGATGTGGGAATTTGTGCTTATTCATCCAGTAGAGCATTTGTGGGTCGGTACAATGATGTTGGACAAGAAGGCCTGGCTCATAATCAACCTAAAGGTGTTCAATAGGGTTAACATCAGGGCTCTGTGCAGACCACCTGAGCTCCTCCACACCAGACTTGTCAAACCATGTCTTTATGGACTTCGGTTTGTGCACATGGGCACAGTCATACTGGAAAATGAAATGGCCTTCTCCAGACTGGTGCCACAAAGTTAGAAACATACAAATTCCTAATGTCTTTGCAGGGGCGTAACTAGAAAACACCGGGCCCTCATGTGAAAATTCCCCCCGAGCCCCCCAACAGCTAGTCTGTGTCATCATTGCCCCTCTTTCCAACATAAGACATTTGTAAACACACAAATTACACTCACTTACTCATACTCACTAACACACACTCCATCTCACCCCACTTATACACCCATGCTCACACAAGTACACATCCATCGATGTACTGGCGATTGTGTCCCATGTACCAGAGGCAGGGACAGGGAGAAAGGGTTCTTTGGTCCCTCCCCTGCTGCCCAATTGCTCTGTTAAAAGCAATCGTGCAGCGTTAATGCATTGGAGGGGTTAAAATTTTTCCCCACAAGCTTGTGGGGACTAAATATCAGTCAATGCTGTGCTCTAAAAGAGGAGTGATCTGATCATTATGGCAGCCCCTGGATGACCTTGCCCTAGAAAGAGAGAGGGGTCGTTCTTATTATGAAATTATTATTATGAAAAACCCACACATTTTTAATAAAAAACACATAATTATTACCTGATCACTTGTCGGTGACATTTTAAGTTACTGATTATTGATCGATGTCCGTTGCCTAAACTTGTCACTTACACGTTACCTGATAAGAAAATATTTTTAAAAAGTTTAAAATTGAAATGCGTACATTCCTGTTTTGGCTCCACAATATCTGAGAAACATGACTTATCTATGCATGTGGGGTATTCCTGTACTTGGGGGGTGTTTCTAAATACAAATCACAAGTTGCTTAACGCCTTCAATCCCAGGGGTTTTTGGTACCTCAAAGCCCGAAGCAATTTTGCAATTTTTGCGCTATGTCGGTTCAGCGATGATTCTCTTTTCCTGTGAATAGTGTACCCATGTAAACTATATATTGTTTTTTCAAGAAGAGATAGAGCTTTCTTTTGATACCATAGTTGGATGATTAGCTGAAAATTTAAGAAGTTTGAAATGTAACAGCTTTCCGGCTTACATCAGATCGGACAGCAGAAAGCCGGCGGTGCCAGCTTCTGCTGTCAGTGGGGAGTCCAGGCTGTCAAACGACAGCCTGATCTCCCGTGCAGCTGCAAGAAGGGCTGGACGTAACGGGACGTCCATAGGGGTTTCTTAATATGCGTTTGTTGGACGTCCCGGTATGTCTATAGGGGATTGAAGGGGTTAAATCATTTCATTTACCCAGAGTAAAAAATACTGAAGTACTGTGTTTAGATAGAATGGGTTTGTTAAAAACTGCAATGTTTAGGACAGACTGGCACTAAAATGGTTAAATCAAAAGTTTTAAAATGCCCCTAGTAAAATACTTTGGGATGTCATCTTTAAAAAAATCTATACTTTTGTTGAGCAGTTTTTCCTTTTTCTGGCCACTATTGGGGCGCAACTCCCAGCATACCACATAAAAAAAATCTTGTTTAGAAACAGCGATGTGCATCATTCATATTTAACCCTGTAAGTGCCATAATAAATGAGAATACCAGGCATATGAGGTGTTTCCAAAAACAGGACAAATACCTAAATACACTTTTGCAGTTTTCTTTCCATCTGCACTAGTTATATATAGTTTTTATAGGTGAAACTTTTTTCTTTTTTCCTAATTTACCCTACGTTTTTAGATATTTTCATACTTAATGATGGTTTATATATATATATATATATATATATATATAGTATATATATATATTATTTCATAAGAAAGACCTACTTGTCCTGAAAAAAACAATATATAATTTGTGTGGGTGCACTAATTAAGAAGAGATAATTTACGATTGACGAAAGACATAGCAAAAGCACAAAAACTGCTCTGGTCTTTTAGCGCAAATGTAGTTTCAAAACAAAAACCCGGTCCTGAATGGGTTAACTTACAAATAGACTGTTTTTTTTAAATAATTAATATTGCCTGATGTAAATGTGTAAAAAAAAAATATTCATTTCAAACAGACTGATTTCATGTTAAAAGAGGTTGAAAAGGTTTTTGAGCTCAAGATTTGATTGAGAAAATTTGTATCTGGAACTAACCATGTAATGTGTGGTCTTCTTCTTAAAGTATTTGCCTTGTCATTTGATGTTCATGACACACGGCTTTTTCTAAAAGGAGTCACGAACATTAAAAAAACACTTTTAGCAAACAATGGGGACCAATGTTCCAGAAGATAATTTACAATATAATTAAAACAACAGATTCAAATCTGCTGTGTTATTTATACATTAAGCTACCTTGAGTCATATTGTTACTATTTCCTCCAATGATATTGTGTTAATTTTAATTACCCCCACGGCTACTGCACAACCCTCTGATGCTTAAAGGTTTAACGATATCCAACGCTTGACAGCTCCAATTTCAGAAGATTGATGACGGTTGATCTAAAATGCAAGTACTTTTTTTTACTATTAAGTTAGTGCTTAATATACACACAAAAACCTGATAGGTTTTATATTTCAAAACAATGGTACACAGTGTATTGTGCTATCGCATGTCAACCACTGGGATGCAATTATATTTAGAAGTCTGCTAGCAGACGTACAGGGATGGGGTTGCCAATTTAAGATTCCCTGCGGAAATGGGGTAATCGCATTAGCAAAATAGAGCTGCATTAAGATCCATACGCATAGATCCATACAAAGGCTGGAGTTCCAATATTGCAAGTAAATGTACAGAGGCTTGCTTAAAAAACTGAATTAGACTGAGATCCACTGTACAGTACAGTAGAATATGATGGCGGTATATAAATCGATTAATATAATATTCCACAGACTTTCAAATTGTATTACCAAGGAACACCTGTGTCCTAGGAAAACTTGTTAGAAATCTTGCAGCAATGATTTGACCCCCTTTGTGATCAATGATGAACCAGGTATGTCATGAAAATACGTCCTTAGAGAACAAATGGTACCTGGTGCACTACTGGTAAAAAAAAAAAAAAAAAAGTGTTGCCATGATTGTGGGGTCACCCCTGCAGCTCTGTACATTGCTAATTCTAATTGCTGCTACAACCAATGACATGTATGGACATGCCTCTCTCCTTCCCACTGTGATTGCGAGCTAAAGAGAGACAGAAAGCAGTAAAAAAATAAATAAAATTATCCCCTTGGTCCACATTTGTACTAGCTGGGCTTCTTGCCTTTGAAAATACAGGCACCTAAGTAATACTACTACCCTGTTGCCCAAGGTGAGACTCTAGAAAAAGAAAGAAAGCGCTATGGACAGATGTAAGCAACGACCAGTGGCGGAAGTACCGGGGTCGCAACTGCGACCGGGCTCTGGAGTTCTGACAGTCAGGGGGGCCCAAGGAGTATCGAGTGGTCACTTTCAGCAACCGCCCTTCTGTCTCCTCTGCTCCCTGCCGCCTCCCTCAGAGCTGCCCCGACTGCGGTGGTGGGAGCGTGAGACGTCTGTCTGGTGTGCCGGCATATGCCTGCGCCCAGCTGTGAAGCCGCGCGCACCGCGGCAGAGCAGCGATTCAGAGGCCTTGCGCCCCCACCACAGGACTGCACGGTAAGTGACCTACAAAGGGGGGTAGGGAGAGGGTAGATTAGGATAGATTAGTGAGAAGGTGGTAGGGAGAGGGTAGATGTGAGAATGGGGGGGTAAGTGTAGATAGTGAGAATGGGGGGTAGGGAGAGGGTAGATAGTGAGAATGAGGGTAGGAGAGGGTAGATAGTGAGAATGAGGGGGTAGGGAGAGGGTAGATAATGAGAAGGGGGGTAGGGAGAGGGTAGATCTAGTGGCGGCTTTTTAAACCAGCACTGAGTGTTACTCAGTGCTCAGATATTGTTCCTTATTGAGCTTCCCTCTGCATCTTGCTGTTTCCTGATTGATCTTGTTGCTGACCTTGGATTTTCTTTGGACCTGGCTGACTTCTATATTCCTGACCCCGGCTATTGTTATTACGGATTTCGCTGACCTCTCCTACCCTGAACCTTGGCTTTGTTTACTGGACTGTGTTTTATTACCCTGACTCGGCAACGTTTCTGGACCACGCTGCACGTGGCGCATCTGTTCCTATTACCTCTACTGGACGGTATATTCCTGCATACTGGGTTTCTCATCCCTAATCCTCACAGATAGTGAGAAGGGGGGTAGGGAGAGGGTAGATAGCGAGAAGGGAGGGAGAGGGGGTAGATAGCCTGAGAAGGGAGGGAAGAGGGGGTAGATGGTGTGAAAGGGGGGTAGATGGTATGAAGAAGGGGTAGATTGGGTTTGGGGGTGGGGGGGGCCCTTAAGCAGACTTCCTCGCACCGGGGCCCTCTGGCTTCTAGTTACACCCCTGGTAATGACAATTTTCTATAGTAGCCAAAACAATTGTTTTTTATTCAGCACATCAAAGAGAAACCCAAGCTATACTACTGAAGGCTACATTTAAGTTTATATAGTATTCTGATGTAAACACATTCCCTTTAACTGTTTGGATTTGGATTAAATAAAGCTATAGGATACTGAAACTCTAACCGAGTGGTACACCAAGCACAGCATACCAGATGTAACACATGTAAAGTAGATCTGTCTCTTTTCCCAAATATTATATTTTACAGATCTGTATGTTAGGACAATCTAGGTAATAGAATTAACAAATTAAAATAAATGTATTAAAAACCTCATATGTATACTTATCTTAACATGCATAGATATCTTAACAAAATGGCAGGTATAACTCAACTGACAGGAATAATCATACAGATCAGAAGAGAAGGAAGTTATGTTGCAAATTGTTATTGGTTGGTTCAGAAAGCCTTTTCAGGAGTGGATGAGATGAAGGGAGAAAAGTTTAGAACAGGAAATCGATTAGATAATACTGGCTCTGCCACAGGCTGCTGCTGATCTCAGGTTCCACAAGATGAACTTTAATCTAGATATCACCAAAACAATTACATGGATTTAAAAACAAAAGCACAAGCTACAGGAAGTTTTAAAATGAGTTTACTTATTCTAAAGGCTGTAAACACAGGTTAATGACACGGGTAGGCACCTACATTGTTCATGGTGGACATTTACTGGTATCTGCCATGGCAAGTTTAATGATGTGGACCTTCACAAACCTGGACAGGTGTCCTTGTATCGACACTTTGCATCTTCCTGGATAATGGGCACATGCACTTTTTTTTTCCAAAACAATGACTCATGACATTAGTGAACACACTGTTCAAAGATAGATGTCAGCTTAAGTTTTCTCAAGTGATATAAAGTATCTATGTGATAAGCAAGCCAATGATTCAATTTTTTGCAACATCTATGGAGGTTCTGGAAGAGTATTTCAGAGAAAACATAGTGGGATAGCAGGTGGTGCCTACTTTAGTTATTTGCACACCAGTTTGTTATTGAACAAATGACTGGAGGCTATTTGGACATACTGGCCTGAAGACCAACCACATATATTGAAAGATATTTTTCAATTTAGCTCTGAGGCTAAGCGCCACAAGGTGGATCTTCCCAAACTTCTTGGCACACTGCCCAAAAGTTGGACAACCTGAAATGTTGGTGGGTGGAGAAACCCATAGTTTCAAGTAACTAATACGCACTTCCCCAAACTTATGCCAAAAGCAACAAAGTGCCTACTCTCTTGCCGAATGCGTTAAAACAATACTCCCCTTCCAAATTCAGTAAATAGATAGATAGATAGATAGATAGATAGATAAACTGTTGAATTTGGGATACATATATATATGAGCCAGTTTTGCCATTTTTCCACATTCATTAATGAGAAGGCATACAATGTTTTAAACAGGCTCAAATTCTGACATCAGGGAAGGAAGTAGGGCCAGAGATGACGTAGCTTTTCCAATTACCGGTATCTTCTGCTGGAAACTGAAATGAATCAGAATCCAGTTCTGATTTTCTTATTATGATTGTAAAAAAAGGTGGTTGTTACTTGAATGTTAATCATACAGACAAGTAGAAAGTGCATAATATACACTATTAAATCCATTTATTTCTAAATTTCCAAAGTCTTTTAAAATTATAACAACTTAGAAACATTCTGCTAAGTTTCAATTTGAGTACATTCACCAGAAACACCATGGAACATTAAAACACCAACACAGTAGCTAGGAAACCGTCTCGCAATTCTTCATTATTGCTAAAACCAGACAATAAATACTCTGACTTTAAATGAATGGTCATAAATATGCACAATGTGATAAGTATAAAGTCACATTCACATGTCTTGGATATGTGCAGAGAGACAAGAAAATTAAATTCTAAATGCCAGAACCCCAAGTAACAGGGTCCCTATAGCTTTAATTATGTGCTTCATAGATAAGCCCACTTAGTGGACTAAGTATTCAGAGTTTTGGGCAGAGTAGATGAGCCGAATGGTTCTTATCTGCCGTCACTTTCTATGTTTCTCTAGTGTATAAGCACCATCCCTTTATACTGATTTAATAATCATAGATAAAAAGCCTCTGAATCAAGCTTGGAATGGCCATCTAAACACCTCGAAAATGCAATAGATCGGGTCATGCAGTGTGCAGCTGGATCCAAGCAACCAATTCTGGGAGAGTATAAAAACTTAACATAAGCAGCATGTATGTCAACTATGTCCTTTAAGTACCAGGACCGTTTGTCATTTCCAGTTCAGCCCTGCTGTAAACCTTTGTCATAATCACTATGATAGGTTTCCAGGACCAGCTAGGCTTCTCACTACAGGAAAGCCTATTGATTATTCCATTCACTGCACAAATACCACTAATTTCTGACAATGTCATAATCATAATGAAGACAATGGACTGGCCCCATTGGCTGCTTAGTTGAGTGAATGTTTCTGCATTAAGAGGTGGACTGGTTGGTCTTTTTTTCAGACATGTACCATTTAAAAGTACTACCTGTGCTAATTTGAGTATAAACAGTCAGCCATCACTAGTGTTGGTATACTAGCCAATCATACTACTACCTAAAACCCATATTTTATTTAAAAATGCAATCTTTAATAATACAAATTATAATAGTTCAGGTAAACCAGCAATACCCATACAGACTTCTGTATTGGTCCTAAGTGTTCTTTAGTAGGGTTATCACTCTTTAAGGATGAGTATCATAGTGTTCTAAAGCCCAACAAAATACAGCAATGTGTAGAGGAACAGCAGAACATGTTGTAGATATCAAAACCATGTCTTTAACCACACCACTTAATTTGAAATGTTTGAAGGTAAGTTTATAATCTATAATGCAAGTTACCATTACAGCAAGTCACCTACGGTGTATCCCTGATCTAAAACAGATTTTAAGATATATTTTAGTTTTGCCTTATATCGATCGTCCTGCAGAAAACATAACATTGTGCTTGTGATGTAGAGCTGCTGTTTTTTGCACAATCTGACGAAAGAGCTCTATATCATTCCACACATGAGCACCTAAGTGTAACAAAGGGATTTTTCTAACCACACTTTATCAGTGAACTATTTAATACTTCCTCCTTTATAAAGGTAACATTTTCAATGTGAAAAGATAACGTACTATCCCCTAAAACACATTGTTATTGCATACTTGCCAACAGCCCTGAATTCCCCGGGACTGTCCCATTTTTTGGGTCCTGTCCTGTCAAGTTCGGGTCTGTCCCCGCATAAAAATACTGCCTATGAACAGTGCATTGCATTTTAAGTGTGTATGGCTAAGGCACACACAGGCTTAACGCTTTAAAATGAGCTCAAAACTACCCAGTATCTGTACTGGATAGTCTAGACCTCAATGCTGCAGGATCATACAAAGTGCATGACCCCTCCCCCTTAAAGTCCCACTCCGTTTATCCCGGGATCCAGTATGGAAATGTAGGTGAGTATGTTATTAAGATCAGATAAAACACAAAGATAATTTGAAGTTATTTGACTTTTAACAGCAATGGTCCAACACATAAATGCCAAAATATTTGTCTTTCCTAAACAGTAATAAGTCAAGGGATACTAAGGCAAAGAAGTCCATTTGGAAAAATCTTTCCAGAAACCGGATGTGGCCCCATAAGTCATTCAGATGTGACTAGCTAAATAAGGCCTAGCATCTACTATTTGATATGGTTTGTCCTTGAACTTACACATAAAGATAGAATCAGTGCTTTTTCAGGATAAATTTAAAAATATCCTTGCGTTCAAGGTTTGACAGTACTTGTTACAAGGCCTATCTAATAATGGTCTCACATAGTAGATTAGTTACAACAAACAGTAAGTATTTGACATTACATTTTACAAAAAATACACAGAATGAGGAATAGAAAATTAAAAAACACACAGCAGTTAATCAGATAAGCAGAAGTACCGTTAAAAAGATATAGTAAATGCTAAAAACAAACAGAGAACAGCTTAAGAGTCACACCCTCTCTAATTCTAATGAGGCACTGGGCAAACCTCTGAACTTGAGCTTCTTAAAATATAGATTTTTTGAATTTTGGTAAACAATACATATCCATAACTGGAAACTTCTTAGTGAACAATACCTGGAATCTGCGTAACATAGTGGCGGGGCTAGGTTCACTTAGCGTGGGGCAAGTCCCAGACTACCTTCAATGGGTGGGAATTGGGGGTAGAGCAGGTGAAGGTAGGTATAACAAGCGTGGGGTGCAGGAATGGCTACACATCGCTTCCCTACTCAGAGAAAGAAGAAACTCATCAAGAGATTCTGGATCAAGCACAGAGAGTTTCCAGGTATGCACCATACCTGGGAACTTCTGAGCTCCAGCTACCCGGAGCCATCCCTTGCGGGACTTCAGCAGGCGGTCCCACTGCTGTCAGTGGGTGGTCCCGATGACATTGGTGGGCGGTCCCACTCCCATCAGTGGGCTGTCCTGATGACGTTGGGGCTTTCCCGCTGATTTTTATTTTGATTTCATGTAATGTACATACACAAAATAGTCCAAATTAGTTAAGTGAAACGAAGAACACAACTTTTTAAAAAAAATGCATATGCATATGTATTCACCTCCCCTAAATAAGATCTGGTACAACCAATTGTTTTCATAAGTCACATAATTAATTAACGTCCACCTGTGTACCAACTAAGTATCACGTGATCTGTCACATGATCTCAGTATATACACACCTGTTCTGAAAGGCTCCAGAGTCTGCAACACCATTGAGCAAGTGGCACCCTGAAGACCAAGGAGCTCTTCAAACAGGTCGGACAAAGTTGTGGAGCAGGGTTGGGTTATAAAAAAATATCCGAAAATCTAAACATCCCACTGAGCACTGTTGAATCCATTATTAAGAAATAAAAATAAGATGGCACCACAACATACCTGCAAACGGAGGGCCGTCCACCAAAACATACAGACAAGCCATAGAGAGCATTAATCAGAGAGGCAACAGAGACCAAAGATAACTCTGAAGGAGCTGCAAAGCTCCAAAGTCGGGATTGGAGTGTCTGTCCATAGGACCACTTTAAGCTGGCCAGAAAAAAGAATATGCAAACACGTTTGCTGTTTGCCAAAAGGCATGTGGGAGACTCTCCAAACATATGGAGAAGGTACTTTAGTCCGATGACACTAAAATTTAGCTTTTTGGCTATTAAAGAAAATGCTTTGTCGGGTGCAAATCTAACACCTTTCATCACCCTGAGAACACCATCCCCACAGTAAAGCATGGTGGTGGCAGCATCATACTTTGGTGATGTTTTTCATCAGCAGGGACTGGAAGACTAGTCAGGATTGAAGGAATAACAGATGGCGCTCAGAGAAATTCTTGAATGAAACCTTTTTCAGTCTTCCAGAGATCTGAGACTGAGACGGAGGTTGACATTCCAGCAGGACAATGGCCCTAAGCATACTGCTGAAGCAACACTCAAATGGTTTAAGGGGAAACATTTAAATGTCCTAGAATGGTCTAATCAAAACCCAAACCTTAATCCATTTGAGAATGTGCGGTATGACTTAAAGATTGCTGTACACCAGAGGAACCCATCCAACTTAAAGGGACTGGAGCAGTTTTGCCTCTAGGAATGGGCAAAAATCCCAGTGGCTACATGTACCAAGCTTATAGAGACGTACCCCATATAGAGGTTGAATAGATATTCACGCTCAGGTTTTTTTTCTTCTTCTTCTTCTTCTTCTTGTTTGTTTCACAATAATAAAAATATTTTGCATCTTCAAATGGCAGTCATGTTGTATTAATCAAATGATACAAACCCCCAATAAATGCATTTTAATTCCAGGTTGTAATGCAACAAAATAGGAAAAATGCCAAGGACCATAAGCATCATAAACATTGTTAATTTGTGTGTCTGTATACCAATTATGTTTTCAATCACCCATGGTGTTTTTAAATAATAAAAAACACTCATAATATTGTATCATTATGTTGTATCAATGGCAATTTTATTTATGATAAATCCAACTCAGGAATTTATCAATCATACTACTGTTAGTCAATCACTCTGAATACATATACTACCTTATCTTGGTCACCTGATTTTAAAAATGCAAAGGAACTTATAAAGCATGTGCTTTTGAGACACACATCCTGGTACAGGAACCACTTCCTGCTTACACCAGAGAGGAAGTGCCCATGGAACAAGCCATATGAGTTTTTCCCTCATCAGTTTTACCTACCTTTCCCTGCAACTCCCCCGACTGTAAGCTCATCATGACACACAGGGGTCAACCAGTTTATTGAAAGACAATCAGGAAAGGGGCAGCTATAGACCTGACTGTGTTTGGCGTCTAAGCAGTTACCTTTTTTCCCCCACTGTTACAAATTGAAGAATGCAACAATTTAACTTTGAACTCAGCGATCCAAATATAGCTGGTATTGTTCCATAAACTAGAACAGCATTGTCACTACACAGTATATGCACTAATGTGGGCACCACTAATGAAGAATACATATTAAAGTACTTTGTAGGGGCTCCTCTGGGATTTCTGCTGCATGAGATGATTTTCTAAGTAGGCTTCCTGCCTAGTGAGCTATAGAACCCCCTTGTTATACTCACCCTCCTGAGATAGGACACGGCAGTGAAAAAAAGGTACTGCATGCAGCAAAGTGACTGCAATAGTATTTAAATTTGTAACACCTAGCTCTGTTATGTGGAGGCAAAAAAGGAAAGAGGAAGAAAAAAATGAATACAATTAAATTCTAAACAATACCTAAAATGTGTTTGTTTTGAACACATGCTCCCCTGCAGGAAGCCTGATACGAACTGATGAATTATAGTCTGCTTCAACTTCAAATTTCTTAGAATATATACCACAACCGGTATTCTCAGAGTTATGGCAACACATATACTCTTAAACAGAATTCTAAACAAGATGTTTTATTATGATCATTTGCTAAGGCTAAAAATAAAACTTGTTTTGATTAAAAAAACAACTAAGTTTTACACCTTTTTAAAGGGACACAAAACAGTTGTGTTTATGGAAAATGATTAAGGCACCACGATACAAATGATAGGCTGTAAGAGTTTCTGTTCTAACCCACTCAAATAATTATTTGCCGACTTAAAGGGTGAAGCACAAGTAATACAGTCGTGGCCAAAAGTTTTGAAAATGACAAGTATTGGTCTACAGAAAGCTTGCTGCTTCAGTGTTCTTAGATATTTTTGTCAGATGTTACCATGGTATACTGAAGAATAATTAAAATTTCATAAGTGTCAAAGGCTTTTATTGACAAATACATTAAGTTTATGCAAAGAGTCAATATTTCCAGTGTTTACCCCTCTTTTTCAAGACCTCTGCAATCTACCCTGGCATGCTGTCAATGAACTTCTGGGCCACATCCTGACTGATGGCAGCCCATTCTTGCATAATTCGTGCTTTGCGTTTGTCAGAATTTGTGGGTTTTTGTTTGTCCACCTGCCTCTTGAGGATTGACCACAAGTTCTCAATGAGATTAAGGTCTGGGGAGTTTCCGGGCCATGGACCAAAATTGTCGAAGTTTTGTTCCAAGACTTAGTTATCACTTTTGCCTTATGGCAAGGTGCATCATCATGCTGGAAAAAGCATTGTTCTTGGATGGTTTGGAGAAGTTGCTCTTGAAGGATGTGTTGGTACCATTCTTTATTCATGGCTGTGTACTTAGGGAAAATTGTGAGTGAGCCCACTCTCTTGGCTGAAAAGCAACCCCACACATGAATGGTCTCAGGATGCTTTACTGTTGGCATGACACAGGACTGATGGTAACGCTCACCTTGTCTTCTCTGGGTAAGCTTTTTTTCCGGGTGCCCCAAATCAGAAAGGTGATTCATCAGGGAAAATTATTCTACCCCTGTCCTCAGCAGTCCAATCCCTGTACCTTTTGCAGAATATTTGTCTGTCCCTGGTGTTTTTTGTGATACTAGGCCATCCTCAAAAAGTCTTCGCCTTACTGT
Source organism: Spea multiplicata (assembly GCA_009364415.1). Taxonomy (NCBI): domain Eukaryota; kingdom Metazoa; phylum Chordata; class Amphibia; order Anura; family Pelobatidae; genus Spea; species Spea multiplicata. Next base: position 101,024 of record VKOC01016937.1, read on the forward strand.
GCATGCAGATGCACACACACCTGCCTGCTGCCATTCCTAAACAAGCTCTGCACTGGTGGTGCCGCAATCCCACAGCTGAAGCAACTTTAGAAGACAGTCCTGGTGCTTGGTGGACTTTCTTGGACGCCCTGGCACATTCTTCACAACAATCAAACCTCTCTCCTTGAAGTTCTTGATGATCTGATAAATGGTTGATTTAGGTGCAATCCTACTAGCAGCAATATCCTTGTCTGTGAAGACCTTTGTGTGCAAAGAAATGATGACCGCACATTTTTCCTTGCGGGTAACCATGGTTAACAGAGATGTTACAATGATGTCAAGCACCACCCTCCTTTTAAAGCTTCCAGTCTGTTATTCGAACTCAATCAGCATAACAGAGTGATCTCCAGCCTTGTCCTCGTCAACACTCTCACCTGTGTTAATGAGGGATTCACTGATATGATGTCAGCTGGTCCTTTTGGGGCAGGGCTGAAATGCAGTGGAAACGTTTTTTAGGGATTAAGTTTATTTTCATCCCAAAGAGGTACAAGTGGTACAAGTATTTGCTATTTCAAAACCTTTTTTTTCAAATCGGCTAATCCTATTCCCATGTGCTATTGGGAAAACTTTGAAGCAGGTTAATTAAGCTTAGCCCCATCACACCATATACAGTCTCACAAAAGTGAGTACACCCCTCACATTTTTGTAAATACTTTATTATATATTTTCCTGTGACAACACTGAAGAGATTACACTCAGCTACAATGTAAACTAGTGAGTGTACAGCCTGTATAACAGTGTAAATTTGCTGTCCCCTCAAAATAACTCAACACACAGCCATTAATGTCTAAAGCCATGGCAACAAAAATGAGTACACCCCCTAAGTGGAAATGTCCAAATTTGGCCCAATTAGCCATTTCCCCTCCCCGGTGTCATGTGACTGATTAGTGTTACAAGGTCTCGGGTGTGAATGGGGAGCAGGTGTGTTAAATTTGGTGTTATTGCTCTCACACTCTCTCATACTGGTCACTGGAAGTTCAACATGGCACCTCATGGCAAAGAACTCTCTGAGGATGTGAAAAAAAGAATTGTTGCTCTATATAAAGATGGCCTAGGCTTAAGAAGATTGCCAAGACCCTGAAAAAGACGATACCGCGGTTTCACAGGACAGATTCCACTTAGAACAGTCCTTGCCATGGTCGACCAAAGAAGCTGAGTGCACGTGCTCAGCATCATATCCCGAGGTTGTCTTTGGGAAATAGAGGTATGAGTGCTGCCAGCATTGCTGCAGAGGTTGGAGGGGTGGGGGGTCAGCCTGTCAGTGCTCCGATCATGAGGAAGCCTCTTCTAAAGATGATGCACAAGAAAGCCCGCAAACTGAAAACAAGCAGACATCAAACTCCATCAAACTATAATTTTTCATTCCATGCCAGGATCTTTGTTAAGATACAGTACTAAGTTTAGCACTTGCTTATAAAAATAAACTTTTTATTTTTTATATGTACGGACTTTTTCTTCTTTAACATTTTGTTGGAACTGGATCGTTCCCCTGATGGTGACATCACTGCATAACTTTTTTAAATGTTACCACATTTTAATTTATTTATTTTTTCCTAATTTTTAATTAATTAGCTAGGCTCCATTGACTTGTATGGTTAATTCCAGTACTTCATTCAGAGACCCTCTTGGAAACTTGTTTATTTTTAACGGGTGTTGCCATTTTGCAAGAGGAAAAATCTTGGTGGATGTTGATGGTGTGGGTTTTTTCACACAGGGCCCCTGCTGCAGTTTTCAGTGTTGCCTGGATGTTGAGGCACTCAACATTACAGCAACACTGGTTATGCCAAGAAAGCAATCTTAGTTTACTTTCTACGCTTATTTAATGCCAAGACATGCCAGGCAAGTCATCGGACGTAAACTGAAGGTTTTTCCTTTAATATAATAATATAATTTAAATAATAATAATAAATTATAATAATAATATTCATACATGTAATTAAAACAAACAGAAATATAGTGTAGTATTTCACATATCGTAAAAGAAAGCCAATCTATTCAAAAGCTGGGATATCAAGAAATGAACAATCTTCAACCTACCTCCAGGGTTTGAATAACATAACACAAAAAACACATATATATATATATATATGTGGCGGCTGCTGTGGAGGTGACCTTGCGGTGGAGGGGGGTCTCCCTCTCCTTCGTGGCGGCTGCTGCAGAGGTGGTCGTGCGGTGGAGGCGGGTCTCCCTCTCCTTCGTGTCGGCTGGGAACCGACAACATGTGAGTAACAGTGGCATTCAATTCCTGGATTATTTTTCTTCTTTTTGCGTGCAAGCATCTATGTGGGTTCATGTTGGTCTAGATTTTGCAAAGGGAACAACGTTGTGGAAACATCCATCTTGGTGCATGTTCCATGGTCCATATCTGCTATCTAATTCTATGTTTTTTACTATAAAATAATCTTCTATGGCAGCCTAAATTTTAATGATGAAAGAAACCTGAAGCACTATTACAAAATCCATAATTAGTTAATTCTACTCACATAACGGATGTCTAGCAACATAATGCTTTTTGATAGATATAATTTGGAGCAAATATAGGCATTAAGCCCATAACACAGAATCTTTATTTTTGTGAAATACTTGTATTCGTGAGATAAAGACAGCTGGGAGGTGAATGAAATTAAATTAAACTGTTAGTTATTGCAAGTGTCCTGCTGTGACCTCCAAAGGCAGCATAATAAGTAAATAGGTAAAAAATAAGTAAAAAATAAGTAAAAAATAGGGTGATTAAATAAAGCAATGTTTGTAACTCTTAAGGGGATAATCCAGTGCGCCAGAAGCCTCCTGAACAATTAATGCATATGAAAGTACTTGCCATACGCATTCATTGAACCTGCAACAAAAAACACTTGCTTTATGAAGAAGCTGCAGCTCCACCCCTATGTGATCTGTTGCATTACTCTAAAACCAATAGAAGTGCTTACTACACATGCACCCAAAGTGTTTATGCTGGAGCTGACTGACGTTAAGTATATCACATGTCCCTGCAAAGAAAGGATTGAGAAAAGTGTGGTGACACATAGTAATAACTATTGCAGAAACAAATGCAATTCACTTTGAACAACATTCACTGTCCACAACTGCATAAAATTACATATCTCCCACAACTCCTTGATGAAATAAAAATACATTTTACTGTACCTGGGGAACATACTCCATATACTATGTTATTGGGAATTAAACAGGAGAGAGCATTGGGAGTATGGGAGATATATAAGGGGAAGCTGATATTATTTTTAGTTCACTAACAAGATAATATTGACCTAAATCTACTTTATGACTGCAAGTAGACAGCAGAGATTCTCATATTTTCCTGGGTTTTTTTTCCATTTTTTATAGTTCTTTTAGTTCTGTTTGGTGAACTGCTTCCCAGGCCCTATCTATGTACAAACTTTCACTATTACCAAGTTTATTACCCCAGTCAGGAACTGATGTTTTGGTTTTTGTGGGCTTTTCTATGTTTGGTTACAACTGTAGATCCTACTGTTTATACATTTACAAAGGTTTGGCTTTCACATTTACAAAGAAGAGTGTTTCTTAGAAAAATAAAACGAGTAATTCTTAGCAGTTCAAACCACAGATCACTTGTAAGGATGATAAAGGGCTAGTTTCCTGTTGCCTGCTCTCTTTTCGTACACTGTACCTTATATCTACTGAGTAATGCTCTGGTTTAAAAGCAGGGATGTACCAGCCAAGTCATTTTAACCCTTCCTGGACCATTTCAATAGGATTTCAAGCAGCAACTACAATGTGGCCCTACATCATTTTGGACCAATGCATCAACACTAGAGGGATATTGTCTGAAACTTTGTAGGTGAAGTATAAGGTTATGGCTACACTGATGTTGTTGACAATATCATTTGGGCGTTGCAGTAGTATGTACTTTAGTAGTACATATTTTTTGTCTTACTATGCACTCCTAATTATTGAGTTTAGTTTTTTCAGCCAGATGTGGCAGATGTATAAAATCAAGTACATAGTCATGCTATCTCCATAAACACTCACCGTAGAATGGGTCATACTAAAGATCTCGGTGACTTTGAACAAGCCACAAGTCAGGTTGTTAAATTTCTGCCCTGCTATTTCTGCCCCGGTCCGCTGTAAGTTCTCTGTGCACTGGAAGATTCATGAAATGGGTTTCCATGGCGGAATAGCTGTACACAACCCCAAGCTCACTTTTTGCAAGTTTCAGCTGGAGTGGTGTAAAGCACACTGCCACTGCACTCTAGAGCAGTGGGAATGTGTTCTCTGGAGCGATGAATCATGCTTCTCTATCTCAAGGTCAAAAATAATGAATTTGGGTTTGGTAGATGTCAGAAGAATGCTACCTGGAATCCATAGTGCCTACTGTAAAGTCTGGTAGAGGAGAGATAAAAGTCTGTATTGTTTTCAGGGCTTGAGCTAGGCTACTTAGCTCCAGTGAACGATAATGTTAAAGCTACAGCATACAAAGACATTTTAGACAATTGTATGCTTCCTACTTTGCATGACCCAGTTTGTAGAAGACCCTCTTCTGTTTCAGCATGACTGTGCACAAAGCAAGGTTAATAAAAACATAGTTTGATGACTTTGGTGTAAAGAAGCTTTAATGGCCTTCACAGAGACCTAAACGTAACCCTATAGAACACCTGTAGGATGAACTGGAACACCGATTGTGGGCTGCGTCTTCACATCAGTGCCCGCCTTTACAAATGCTCTTCTGGCTGAATGGGCAGAAATTCTGAAATCTTGTAAAACACCTTCCCAGAAAAGCGAAGGCTGTTATAGTAACAAGGAGGAATATTAATGCCCATGATTTTGAAATGGGATGGCCAACAAGCTCATATAGGTCAGCTGTCCACAAACTTTCGGTGATATAGTGTATAACCTGACTGATGTTTTCATACTCTCTCTTCCTTGTCTTGATAAACAGCATTGATTGAAACATTTGACATGCACATTATCCTAGGGAATGCCCTGGCTTATGGTTTGTAACCTTACAGCAGTAGTAAACATAATGATAATTTTGACAATTTCTCAAATATGCAAATGTCATATAGGACAATGGGTTTGGTGAACACATGTTATACTTAAAGAAACATCCATTATAACATCATTTTCCTTCAATGCCAGGGGTATTTCATGGTTTCTTGACCAATTTCGTAATATATTTTCAAATCTGTTATAAATAAATATAGAAATGACAAACCAATCTGTCTACTTGTTGACATCAACCCTTAAAGGGCCAAATTGGTTTGGGCATGGACCTTGGCATAAGTAAACTAATTTATTGAAATTACCTTCATCTAGTTCTTTGATGTCAATGACTGTTTCTGGAGATAATTAATTTTAAAATTAAGATGGTAGAGACAACATTATCTAATCAATTTCCTGCTCTCTAATTCTCCTCAACCTCCCTTTCAAAGGCTGCCTGAACCAATCAATAAAAATCCACAGCTTAACAATAGGTTACTTAATGGAGTGGAATAATCTAAATACGGGAGTAAAAAGGCTAAGATATTTTTATTTGGTGTGTAGGACTAAAAAAATACAGGATTTAACGGCAGGGCTGATCATTTGATGTACAGATAATGCAAACAGCATGGCAGATCACCCCATCACAAAAGAGAGTGGAAGGGATAGATGTATGACATATTTTACTTGTCTACATATTAAGAAATAGCATTGCTGGGTAGGTAATATATGATGGACACTGTGACCCTAAAAGTTTGTGGTTATACTACAGGGGCCATGGGCCTTATCAGTTAGTCTGCTGAATCCTGAAATGAATCCTGAAATGGTTCTACCATATGCCCATCCAGAAAAAGGAGGATTATAAATATAAAGTGGTATCAAATATAAACAAGAAGGAAATACAAAGAAAACTAGTGGAATTGTTAACAAAATCATTGTCTCTTCAGAATTGCAGGAACTCCTTGGAGCTTTAATTTGCTTAATACTTAATAGGTCTGGTTGAATAAACATTTGTATTTGCATAAAATAATACCGGGTCTCTGAAGTGGCAAGGGGCAAATGCAGCAACGTAAGATGATCATAGAGTGGTCAGGTGCGGAGTGTAGGAAAGCTTATCCTACAGCAAAGAAAAGGCCTTTCACCAAACATATGCTTTTCTGCTAATTGCCGAGGCAGGATGAGACATGACTGGCACTACATTTAACAGCCACAAACAACATAAGGGAAATACAGCACATGATCACTTAAAAGGAGCTTCAGAAATTGTTCTCCAAACATCAAATGCAAAGATACTTCCCACAGAGCAAAAACAAAGTTGTTTCAAGATGGATAAATCATCGTATTACAATAAAAAAAACCATCCTAAATGCTGCAGGCCTTTGCAAAAGAGGTCTCTCTCTCTTTTTTTTTTTTTCTTTCTTCCTTGGCCCAATTCCTGAATGGCAGAGCTCCGAGTCTGAACAAACAGTGTGGGTGGTGACTGCAATGTGGGGCCCCCGTAAAGGCTGTGTTCAGATTCATACCCTGTTCGGAACTAAGTCAAATGGGAAAAAAAAAAACACACATTTTTCATTGCGTAGTTTTTTTTTAATTGAACGTCCAGGATGCTTTCCGGATCTTGCCTTCTCTTCAGCTCTTGTTAAATACTTAATTTGCTTTGCTCTCTGTAAAAAGCCTTCAAATGCCTGGCTGAGTGCATTAGCCTCATAGGTTGCTGTCAAATGATCAGAAGGAGGCCTGTGAAAGGAATGCCTGGAATGCAGTGGTGTGGGAATCAACAATGCCACAAAGTGCATGGAGCAGAACAAACCCAGCCATCACCCCAGACAAACAGTAACCATTTCACTTTCGTGCCGCAGCGAGCTGGCACCGAAATGGTTAACCTCACCTCGGCATTCCATTAGTCACCGAAAGGTGATCTTTACAACCCACATGCTTCCCTCTGAAAAAATTCCTAAATACTAAAGGGGATTGGCACGTGATTGGATGAGGTAAACATCTCTCCTGCTAATTTTGCAGCTGAATGGAGCACATTTTATTTTTAAACTGTTTGTTTATTTTCATGCGTTAACCCTGTTTTTCGTAACAGCTTCTGTTATTTTGCATCCACAAGGCATTTCCCCCAACTTTGCCTACCACAATCTTTCACGAAACGGGACAGTTCAGATTTCGCAACACCATCCATCTGAGATCAACGTCTGTCATACTTTTTGGGACAGAGGTAGAGTCCGGCGGGTCGGCAGATTTTATTCTCTGATGTCTGGGACACTGGAGAATGTAACTTTGCATGTGCAGAACTGTGCCCATGACAACCTAAAATATGTGACATACCTAGAGCCAACGATGACAATGTAAAGTAGAACAATTTTGATTATATAGGTAAACAATTATCTTTTGTGTTCAGATCGAGTACAGACAATTGACAGGTGACCTTTCAAACAATCACATGTAAGGTTAAAATCACCTTTTATTTTCATTTTAACGGCAAACAAGCGCTAAACCTACTTATTTTTTTGCCCTTGCCATTACCCGTCTGCTGTCTGTTGACATGGCAACAGCTGTATTTCTTTTCCTCTGGCCTTGTACAGGGCTTAATCTGTTTAACCTCACATCGAACCAGACTTAAAATTATTACCATTATAATTAGATATAGAGCATCAATATATGTGCTTAACAAAACAAAGATGCAGAGCAGTAGAAAAAAAATGTTAAAAATATAGTAAATATGCATTAATTGTGGGAAGAATGTAAATGTAGCAACATACAGAAGCACCCTGATTTATTAACATTTTTTATTTTTATAAAGTCCACCGATCCTTCTAGCACCCACCAGAAAAAAATGCATATCGGCATTTCTCTAACTGCGTTTTATTAGTGCATAAGGACACTGCATTTGTAGGTGATACAGTGAAAAAAAGAATGCAAATAATAGAACCTTGTTTACAAAAATTACGAGATTCCAGACATCTAAATTAAAGGGGGTGATTTAATTTGTTTTGTCAGGACTTTAATCTATTTAATCTATTGTCAGGAATGTAAGTCACACGGTCTTCTATTACTGTATTATTGTATTCTATAATACACAATGGTTTGCCTTATTAAGAAATATACCTTTGCAATAAAGAGGCACATGCCAGGACTAACAAATTCCATTATACTACTACATGGCTATTTTCCTTCTGAGGCATTTCTCCTCGTTATAAATAGACACACATTAATTCCTAGGCATTGGTCCATGGACTCACTTTCTGTGCATAGAATCAAAGACCATGTGCCATAGAAACTTTGACTGCAGATAATAACTATTTTTGCCTGGTTTTTCCTGATGTAGAGACTCAGGCCTAGATCAGTTCTTGGTCTTGATTCAGGATAGCTTCATGTTTATCCCATGCATGGTTTCATTCCCTCACAGGGCCACATGGAGGAGTTGTAACTATATGGCATTTGACTGCAGCGGCCTTATGATGAGCCTATTTAATACTAGACAATAGCAACATATGAATACACATTAATACACATTTTAATTGGGCTTACTGTAAATTAAGATCAAAGCGTATCTAACTTAGCACCTACACGTAACCTCAATAGCATGTTGAACATAAAATCAAACATAAGTCTGTTATGTTACTGATTCCTCAAAACCTTTAAAAACATTAAGACGTTGTTGTCCACTATGGAAACAAATGCCAAACTTGTCAAGGACTTTATCTTAGGTCACCCGACTAAAGCTAGGAATGTAGTAAAATGTAATATGATTAAATAACTCACGTATAATTACTACATTATATTTAGTCAGATAATTACTATGTTTTATATAGCATATACACAACATTATTATACTCGCACTGCCTCCTTCATGGGTCTTGTTTTTCACGCCACTGTTACGCTGCTCGAAGCAGCCAATTAGTGCCAGGAAAGAGCTCTCGTTTAAGTCAATGGGGATATTTTCTGCACACGGTATCATTAGATCCTTTAAAACTCTTCCACAAGCCAGTGCCTAAGCTAGATGGCAGTAAGTATAGCGTGCATGCGCTTTACCAAGCAGAAGGTGCGTTCTACCGAGCGAATGCCTTGCAAGCTTAGGAGTTAAGAAAGAGGAGACTCCTAAAAAAATAAGAGTAAGTAAAGGTTGCATCTTTTAGAGATGATATGGAGAAAAGAAAAGCAATCTTTCCTTATGGTTATACAAATAATGAGGAACTATTGGTGGACTACAGGAATCTGTAGTCACAATGTTAATAGTTTTAAATGATTGTCTAATATGCAACCCAATGCGATTCTAAAAACATATACCCGTGAAAGTACATGATGCCTGATGCAGTCAGTGAGAAGGATTCTTCTGATCTGAGCATTTAAATTTTCCTCCTGGATTTCTATAATGACATCAAAAGGAACTAAGATGAAACTAGTGACCATACCAGTTAATTTAATAACTCTTAATGCCTCCATATTTCCATAGGGTATATATTTCATATATCTCCAGTGAGAAAAAAGTTCTGTGACTCTTAATATTAAATAAGCTTCCTACATCTCAATGTCCAATAAAATCCAATAAGAAAACGATGTTGTGCACCTAATAGTTTATTTATAATGAGGCACTTTTGCCTACTACTCTGTGTGATTTAGATGGAGAAATATATACATATGCATCATAATTAGTCTGCAGTTCCTCTGCATGTACATCCTTAATCATTCCCCTTCATGCAAAGCATATGAACCGAGAATTCACTTAAAGCTATTGTAATGGAGGCTAAGTAAGGATCTCAGTCATGAGCCATCTGTACAAAGAATCTTTACCATGTTCTGAAACTTTGCTTTGGGGGTAATCCCCTTGATAGAGACTCACAGTTCTTGTTTAGTGTCGGTGTTCAAATAATAGTCAAATAATATTTGTGGGCTTCTGTTCATAGGGGGAATTTTTATTTTAGGTATTTCTTAGCCTTTCCTATTTTTATAGTGGTGAAATTGAAAACGAAGTCTGAAACCAAGAGCAAGATATATTCGATCACAAGCTTAATGGTTAAGCTTGATGAAATGAAACAAACACAGTGCATTTAGTATTATATGGTTTATTACATACTGTGCATTATTTATTTTAGATAATTAATGGTTGCATATAGTACACATGTACACACAAAATAGCATATGCACATATAGAAACTAGCATGCTTTAAGTAAGACTTTCATGCAAGTTTAGTCTTAAATTTAATCAAATTTCATTAAGAAAACACCATTTGTTTTTTTATTAAAACCACAGTGGGAAAACTGGAACGTTTTTGTTAATTTCCCTCAACTATATGCTATTGACAAACAAAAGTTTGGACACACATCAGATTACCCATTATCTGTATCCATCAGCAGACAGAGCATATCTTTGTTCTGAACAAGCCTTTCAAGCCATGGAAGCGTTCAGCAACAACCACATCTTCTGCCAACAATGCAGTGAGAACTTAAGAATGTGATTGTTATGCCTCCTTATTCAAGGAAAATATAATCTGTTCGGTATGGAGAAATGCTGATTAGCCCAATTATCTTGGTTAAAGGGCATTTGAACAGGGCTCTTCAGAATTGTGAGATTCCAAAAGCGTCATCTCTTAAAAAGAACCTTTCCTAAAATTCTGTGCTGTTCCTTTAAATGCTAATATTATTCAATTTCAGTGTTTTATTGAACTTGATTTCTAGAATCATTTATCCACAACAAGAGTAGTATTGGTTCTATTCCTCAAGCACATTACAGTCATTTTAATAATTATCGTCCTTCAATTGGTTTTTATAAACTATTGACAGACAAACGCGACAAGCAAAATCACTTTGGAATGAATTTTTGATTAGCTACGGCGAGTTAATTTTCGGGCAACAAATTTTGTTTCTCGGTCGCTCGGCTTAGATGAAATTCGGGGACCTATTTCCATCTGAAACAACATTTGGGGGGCATTCCAAAAGGGGGAGGTCAGCAACACCTTCTGGACTCACCTTTAATTATAGACATTTTAAAAAGGTTTCACAGAGTATGGATGGTCAAAGAGGTGCAGTAGTAGTAGTAGGGCACTGGGCAAATGATATAACATTAATAAAAAATTATCACTCAGAGTAGGGAAGGAGACAGAGCACTAGACCTCACTGACTAGTTTGAATATTGAGTCGTGGGTAGCCAATTTGGGAAGATAGACTTTCAAGAAAGCTATCAATTGAGTATATTGCCTGTCACAGAGAAAACACTCACACTTTGAACACTGGTGGGTGGGTATGAAAGCAACTGCTGGGCCACTAAAGAAAGGTCTGGCTGGGAAGAGAGTTTGGGTGGTACTAGTACCCACCAAAGTATCAAGGGCTGCTGCCTAAATGTGTGGTCCTTTAGTGCAGCTTCTATACATGGGTACAGGGGATTGGGAATGGGACATGTGGCTGGCACTACTACCACTGCTGCTGGAAATTTCCATTTACTACTACTGCATTTATCTGCTTAGCATGCCCCTGTTGTGCTGCATCTCATGCACCCTATAGACATGCATGCCTCTCCAACTTTTAAAATTATTTTTAAGGACCAACTTGCCCTAAACCCTTGGGTCACAGAGGATGGCCAGCATGAACTCTACGGTATCCCCGCAACCTTTCAGCTTCTCTATCAGCCTACTGATCAGCTTCGCAATCCTCACTTTGGTAGGTAAGTAAGGGGATGACCTGGTCCAAAGTGGCAGTCCTCGGTCACAACCCTAAATGGCTTCAGAACTGGCACTACCTGCCCCATTATCCCCATTCTTCTCTGCCCAATGGTATGGACATCCCAATGCACTGCTCAGAGCACATGGAGTAAATAGCCTGTTGCTGCTCTAGGATCCACTCCATCATCCATGGTGGAGCTCCAGCAGGTGACTACATCCTGACGTAGGCGGTGGTAGGGTAGACCTATCTTCTCCTGCTCCTCCTACAGCTCCTTGCTTGCCTTCATGCTGCTTCACCCACTTTTTAATTAGTTTTGAAAGCCTAAAGGTTTGTGAAGGTGCATAGAGCATCATTAAATTGACCACCACAGTCCTCAGTAAATGTCCACCATAACCAATGGAGGTGCTATCCTACCATCAAAGATGACCATATTATTTTCTACCTGGGCAGAAGGCGGCGTATGGTCCATTCCTGCTGCAAGAGTAGACCTTCCCTCTTGTTCCTCACTTTCTTCTGGGGAAAAAATAGATCTACAGATATCATATGACAGTGGCACTGCTTGCTGCTTGTCTTTTCTCTGGAGAGTGCTGCCACTGGTAGCACTAGAGGTGGTAGTGGTAGCCCCAAGGGTGTTGTGGTTGAACTAGTAGTGTTGGTCCGTGGTTCACAATAAAATAGCTCGAAAGCTACCTTCGCCCTGGAATCTGACCCCTCACTGAGTCCTTGGCTGCTGCATGTGACTTGTGGTAGGGGGTAGTTCAACTTCTAACTTCTGTCTATTTGAGACTGGTTTACCGTGGTCACTGGACTACTACTTTTTAGTACACGCCGCTGGTAAAAATGAAATAAAATGTATACCCCCTACTGAGGAATTTTACATAGTCAAATGGTAGATTTTGTCACCAATATTTATTATTCATCAATTTATTGAAGATATTCAATTTAAAAAAAAATTGTGGTGTCCACAAATTAGAGGTTTGGCTGGTAGCGTAAATAGGCAGCTGTCTTAAACCAATACTCAGGTTTTCAATTCTAAACAACTGAAAGATAGCCCCACTGTTTGCATGTGCAGCCCCAGTAGAATGCATGGTTTTGTCACCAATATTTATTTTTTATCAAAGAATAATAATAGATGGTATGGTTGAAATATAATTTTAAAAAAGAAAAGTAACTTGTCAACAGATTACAAGTTGGCTGGTACTAGCGTAAATAGCAGCTGTGATAATTATCTTACTCTACTCAGTAACAGGAGAAAAAATGTTTGCTGCAGTCCCTGTAATACACTACAGTAGTCACTACAGCTTCTCTAATCCACCCTACAACAGTACATTTTCGGCACTAAAATACCTACCATACTGCAAGTTAATAGTGTAAGTAATGAGCATTAATCTCAGCATCAGCCATCACAGTATCTCCCACTTTGCCTCATCAACAAGCGCCAAGACAACTTGTAATGGCGGCAGCTACAGGTGGAGATGAAAGAACGAATCACAACAAGTTTTCAACACTTTTGTAGTTTGTTTTCGTCAGTTTCATCGGAGATCATCCTCGTTATCGTTGATTTGTACAAACCAACAAAACAGGCAATTTTGGTTAAAAAATAAAGAAAACAAATGTACAAGTCTAATAAAATCATTTACAAAACCAAAAATTGCAGTTGAGAGGAGGCAGAAAAGATGTTGGCAAGTTACCTGGAGGCTGACTCCTAACATCATTGGTTTCATGAGTAAATGTGTAGAAGTATTATTAAACACTCATCTACAGACACCAGACAAGCCAGAAGGCTTGTTGTTCCCTCAGAAATCTCATGGTGCTGCCACAACCACAAGGGATTCTGGGTAGGCGCATGCAAATAAGATTAACAATTATCACCTTTTGCCTCTATATCCACTTTACACATGGATCCCTTGAAAGTAATTGCCTGCTGTACAAGACAGCCTTTAGACAAAACTCGGGAAATGCAATAGCCAGATCACCACTCATGGTTCAGTAATGAGCGATGACAGTTACATGTTTCCAGCACCTTTATGCCTTGTAGTTGGGTTCAGTAATGAACCCTTCTGTACCTAGTTTCCAGAGGCTACACACACAGTATGACTGTGGCAAGAAAGGCCATAGGCTCCTTGTAAATCTTTCCCTAGGGGACCTAGAGCTGCTGCAATAGGATATAGCCAGAGAGAGGTTATTCCCGGGCAAGAGTAAGCAGCATAGAAATGTTTGTAGCCATCTCAATACCAATGTTACCTCACAATCTGGATATTTTCTGTCCATCTTTAAACCAGAACAGCTAACAATTCAGATTATTCAACAAACTATTGGGCAACTGATGCACTTCATATGGGGCTACAGAAACAAGTGTTTACGTTGTTTTACTGCTGTTTATAGTACCCCAAGGGTTCTAATCCAAAACTAAAATCAGAAGGCTGCGCTGCAAAGCTGTGACTACAAAAATGACACTCTCATAAAACAACGAACAATTTCCACAACCATACAAAAATGAGTTGTATTACGCGAGTCAATCTATGCCGAATGCTGGGTTCTGGTACAAAGTTTTGGTTACACGTGGATAAGTAACTGCGCGTCACAAAGTTACTCGGCAAGGTACAGCGTCTGCTTTTAGCATGGTTTCGTAACCTATTCCAAATGAGCGATTTCTGAGGTTGTTCTCTAAGAGCTTACAGAAAGTTATTGGCCATTTAATTTAATTACAGACTGAGTCTGGATCAGGTTACGGCGGTGCTGCCTCCCCACACAACTGCATCCTTATTGGTTAAGATAGTTTTGCACATTTAGTCCCTTCTTAAACTTTCCGCTTTAAAATAGATGGGGAAAGGAAAACAAAACAGGATGCCAGGTGAGGGAAAGATCCACAAACAATTCATTATCCCAGCCACAGAGTGCAGAGGCTAAGACCGACGCTGCTATTGCAAACATTTATATGGAAACACTGTCTAAACTCTGTGTAATTTTCCATATATGTCTTTAGTGATAAAATCTGTAAGGCACATTAAGGGAGGGGGCTGCAGCTTTGGGGGGTTAGCATTCAGGTCCCTTCACTATACTACAAGCCTTCCTTGTTTCAGTTTATTTTTTTATGAAGTCAGGTACAAAATATATTTACAGTAATCTGCCCATTTTCCCATTTAATATGAATCCTTTTCCGCGAACAAATCCACCAACGTTGGCTCTCAAATCCACAGTGCCAATTTCTTACTTCCGATGCACATATATCTTGCATATATATCTATATATAGAGATATACAGTATATAGATATATAAATAAGTACAAGTGAGTAGCACACCGTAGTATGTTTTTCAAGGTATAAAAGTCAGTCCCGACTCATTCATAAAGATCATGCTTCATGACACTATTGCCACCAATTATTTTTCCTGAATGTGTACCGTGAGGATGCGTACGCGTAGCTATCTTTATCCTTGCGCTGACATTAACATATGTTATGGATCTTTAGAATTAGTATGAGTGGGTCAGCAGTTTTATTATAGTTTGTGAAAGACAGATTGACAGACTTTGTCGGTCTCATCCGTCCGGCTTCAGTTTCTAGCTATAGTTTCTAAGCAACATAACTAAAATCTGAAAACACTGTCTTGAGTAACATATTTTACATTTATTACACAGACAGGCGGTCTGGATCACTGAATGCAGAACCTGCTCTAAAATTACATGTTAAAATAATGAGCAGCTCCATTCCCTGCAGGAACTATAGTATTACATTTGAAAAGACAGTCGAGTATTTGTGCAAGCGCGCCATGTTATATATATAAGAATATTGACCTACTGGTCAATATTCTTGACTATTGATGGATAAAGCCCTTAATGGTTCCAAGCATTACACATTCAGTTAGCAGCCTTGAGATGGAAAGGTAAGGAATATAATTCTTTATGAGATCACACACCGTTTTCAGGGAGTGAAACTCACACTAGCTTCTGGAATTCTGATATATAGCTAGACACTGACTTATTGTACTTTCAGCTGTCTATGTGCTTTCCATGTCTGTGTGCGTCTCTTTTGTATACCATTGTCACTGACTTTTTTCCTTTCTCTTTCATTCTCTCAATAGCACTCTGTATTTCCCTAAAGAGAACAAGAGGCAGGAATGGAATTTATAATCTTGTTTTATAATTTCAGAATCCCAAATGACTGCTCCTTACAGATGAACAAAAATAAAGTATAATGTGATGAAAAAGTCTTCATATTAATTCATTTACATGAAATAATCTATGCCAAGGTAATGTTTGCCATGTAAAGCCGATGAAAGAGACTGAGAGAATTAAATGATTTTCACTACAAGTCAGAGCTGGCAGTCCCCATGGAAAAGCTGCACACCTAGCAACAATAATTACATCACTGGCTCTATTTAAGCACGTTTTTTTTAATGTTCCAAGAAGTTCCCAAAGTGATGCAATAAAAATATAACCCGTGCAACTGATTCTCGCCGATGCCACTTTTCCTGACGTAATGCAGTAATGCTTCGGAAAAAGCAAGCAGGGTGCTGGGTTGTAGAACGAGAGGCATTAGTAACAGGAGGTGCTTCTGCCACTTTACAGATCTCTGGTCTGACTTCACCTAAAGTATTGTGTACAACTCTGGAGACCCCATCTCCAGAAAGATATTGACTTTTTGAAGAGCGTTCAGAGAAGGACTACTAAAATGAATGGTTTGCAGGGTAAAAATTATCATGAAAGACTAAAAGATCTCAATATGTATAGCTTGGCGTCAAGAAGACAGAGAGGAGTCGTGACATTTGAATCCATAGAGGGATTTATCAAAGTACAGGAGGGAACTTTATTTCAAAGGGAGAAAAATGTTTCAACACAAGGGTTCATAATCTAAAAGTAGTGGATGAGAGGATTTATGTAAGGAAACTTTAGCTTAACTGAGACAGCAGCCCAACAAAAGGACTGCTTAAGGTATCCAGTACAAAAAAAAAGCAAGATAGGACGAATGGTTCTTATCTCCTGTCAAATTTTATGTTGATGATTATGTATTTTACAACAACCAGCCAATCTCAGGAAAAAAACAACTTCTGATACATCATCATCATCATTGTTGGCCAACTATTGGCCCCAACCCGATAAAAAGGTCTTCTGAAGTATATAATTCACTTATCTCTGTCCATCCAAGCTTTTCCCTAGAAAAGCCCTTGATATTTTAAGTTGGAGAACACTGTAATAATTGTGAATCAGACTTTTATATTCATATCATTACACAATTTGGTGGCCCTTACCAAGTTTAGCATTTATTCTTGACAGATCCCAAAAGGAGGACCTTAAGATAGCTGGAAAACTATTGGGTCTCCAATTTCATATTAAAATATTGTAATATTTTTTATTTTCACCCTAGTTTCCATTTCTAAGTGTATTCAGCTTGACTCACTGTCTAGTGTAGTTTAAGTTTTACTTTCCTAATCCCTAACCTCTGTGAATCTGTGATTCAGTGGCTATACCGGTGGTACGGTTCTCTGGGAGACCATTTTCCCTAGTGGAGCACCTTTTCTCCCAGGAAATAAAGTTGAAAATACACTAAAATAAGCACAAATTAAGCATAACATTCTTCAAACCTTTTTTGCCGCAATTCAACCATGACACTTCCTTCTCATGTTGCTAACAATATCAACAAAAAGTAGGCCAGCATTAGTCAATTTGACGAAATCCAACTTTTTCTAGTTTTAATGCCATCATCCTAAAACTCTTACATTTTAAACTGTGTATGCATATAACCTGTATCTGTTTGCTCATTGCAGGTTTTCAAAATGCAGAATATGCAAGCTGGCAAAATAACATTATATATATATATAATATATATATATATAATATATATATATATATATATATATATATAGTAGTGAATAAATCAGCAGTAAACTGCCCAGCATTTAAAATGTAAGTCTTATAATTTATTTTTAATTTTCATTCTTTTAGATGCATATAGAACAGCCGTCTTTCAAATGTCCTCTCCCGATCTAAAACATTTACGGTGATCAAGAACAGGATGTCTGTCGCAGGCTGGTAAATTTTACATTTGGAGCGCAAGATTGATAATGCAAGGACATATATGTTACTAAACAAATCATAAAAATATGGGAATTAAGTGTTAACAGTGTTTAGACAGTTTTAATATCTACTAATTAATGTAAAGTTTGTTTAGATGATACATTGCCATCAAGACGTTTAACTTGAGCAGTTTCAGGCATGCATTTCTAAGCACAGATGTCTACACAAAATTAATAATGTTTATAATGTTAGGTTTCATCAGTGCTTAGCTAAATAGACATTCGATACCCTTTAATATTTTTGTAGCGTACATAATATTATTTAATATATAATAATATTTCAAATTTGCAGATATCAATCATGACATCTATGGAACCATTATACATGTTATTTATAATTATACGACTTGTGTTTATTCTTTTATGGGATGGTCTCCTTAATCGACTTTTAATACTTGGACTTAGCTCAAAATAATCTTCAATATGTTTATTGTACTGGGCTGATATAAAGAACAAGAAAGTAAAGAGAGGAATCTTTGACAAATGTGTAGGAATGCTTTATTGGCAAATGTCAACTTATAAAACCACCTAAATTATTTTGAAAATTTGTGTGTGTAAATAAGGAAGGTGGATATTGTTGTATTGGTCCATAAAAAGTCTGGAATCTTTAGTCAAAATTAATAAATTTTACATTAACGTGAAATAAGCTTTTCCATAAGCCCAGCAGCTTATGTGACTCTCGTATCTGTTATCAGCCCTAAAGCAGGTACCCACGTTGACTGATGATTCAATTCTCCATATATATCAGAAAACCCACTCCACTCATTATTTTACACACAAAAAAGGATTAAAAAATCAGTTCCAATTAGCTGTTTGAAACACCGGATGCTTTTGCCCTGCTCATCCTTTTTTATAAGGGATGACATGGGCTCACTTCTAAATCCTACTGGTAGGGTAGACATGACTAAAGGGGTGCAAATGCATGTTAAGTACACCTGGAGGTGCTACCTTTCAGGAAACAAACATAATACCATGATACCGTGAATAATATCATACTATGAACCATTTGCTTTGCCAGTCATGCAAAGGCTTGCTTCTGATGGTGGGTGAGAGGGCTTGGGCCATGAGCAGGTAAATATAATACACACAGTGAGAGTAATTGCCAACATGAGCATTGTTAAGGTTTGTAGAACTTTTATGATTTTTTGCACAATTTCCCCTTTAGTCTTCCTTTACTGAATGTGTAAAAAATATGCCAATTGTGTACTATGACGCAGTATTATGTTGCCACAAAAGACTTGCCCGTAATTACAAGGGTTAAACAGTCTCAAACAAGGAAATAGGCATTCAGAACCGCATCAGCACCTTACCTGAATCTATCACCTTATTACAGTCGCTGACTACTGATATTACTATAGCTTATAGAAGTCTTCCTTTTTTTTTTAATCTGTGGACATGAATAGTTTTTAGACTTGCGCTGGGACTTAATTGCATCATCACCGGCTCTTACACATACGACTCTAGGGGGAATGACTTCAGCCTGGTATAGATAAAGCACTAAGGTTGTACAATGCCAGACCAGGAGCAAGGATGAAATATTGCTAGGATATAAGAAAAGAATAATTCTAAACCAGGGGTGGTGCTGCCATATTGAAAACTTTAGCAGCTGCTTTGGGATCCATTGGTCTCAGGGGAACTAAAGGTTTAAGGCAATAATAATTGCAATATATTTTGTTCATGAGCAAACATGTGATCATAAAAAAGATATTGCTTTGCTTATGTACAGTTATCCATTTTGATCAGTTGCACTTGACACGGCTTGATTTGGATCTAGGAGTGTTGTTTGTTAACTGATTTGCATATACCCAGGGTTTCAGTGGGAAAAACAAGTCTTTAGGCTTGCCTGGTGGATGTTTGTGTGCTAGTAATGTTTGGCAATACTTTCTTATTTTAAGTTGAGGATTAACTTGAGGTACACCAACTACTTTAAATTAAGGTTGCTGGATCCAGTGCTCGTCTTTCACTGTGAAAAAAGAAAAAAAGTGACAAAGTGCTCCAGTGGGTTTACGGCCACAGACAAGGTTCCCAATCTTCTTCTGAGGCTGCACTCTAGAGCCCTGCGCTCTTAATCCCGCTCCTGCTGATTTTGTGACCATAATTTCTGAGAAAAGAAATTATTTGCCCTGAAGAAAAAACACTACACACCTGGTTTGAGAACATTAAAGAAAAGGAGAAGGTTATTGTCTTATATCCAAGGTCGTCTTCTAATCAGACCTCATATAGAGGTCTGACTACAAGCCTAAAGATCCAGATCCCCGCAGAGCTGCAGGGGACCCTCCTCTCCGGCAGCCAGTGGAGGTACGTGCGATGCGCGCAGACAACCTCTGCTGCTGGCGGCACTTCTGTTGGGGCTTCTATGATGGAGCACCTGTGTCACATGACCTTCCGGTGCTCATTCATAAATTCATAATGTTTTCCATTAAAACAGCCATTTGAATGGTAGGGGATAGATAGGTTGATAGATAGAGGATATATATGTATGCACACAAATGGGTTAAAATAATTGTAGAATATACACATTTCAATAAATGGTTTGATTGTGTTATATATTAATAGAACAGTAAAAAAAAAATCAGTAAGTAAATATTTAACCCCAGACTCAAACAATGTGCTACTTTTGATTAAAATTCTTCAATGTGTTTCATAAGAAATATAAGCAAAAATGACATGCTGGTTTGGAAAAAAACCTAAATATAAAACGGCAACTAGTTAACCACTGTAAATATTAGGGTTAGTCCAAAACACAGGACATAGCAAAGATACTGGAAACGCAATTATTTTTGGAAATTTATTTATAGAAATGTAGCTCATCTTAAACACACTTTTTAGCAAACTTGCCATTCTGACACATTTCACGAGACAGATATTACTTAGGGATTTCACAATAGATTGTAATTCATACTATGTACAGTAACTAAATACAGAAAAAAAAATGTTAAAGCATCATAATCAGCAGCATTATCTAGTTGAATAGTTTCAGTCTGCGTAAAATTGTACCATATTTTACTAATTTGATTTACATATCTATGAACCCATTTCCCCCTCACAGTGAAGAGTCCATGCCAGATTGTTCAAGGGACTCGATGGTTATAGGATCCAGTCTGAAATTCCTATAAAGCCTGCATGAGGTACAGGTGCCCGACATTTAAACCCCTGGAAGCCTCACCATCAGGGAGACTGTTGGAGAAGAGAGGTTGAGAAGTTCCCCTGTGCTACAAAGGCAAGGAGAGGCTCTGAAGATCCCCGAGCTAGGTGTGGTATACCTGCCCAGACCTGGGTGTTTTGTCTAGGAGAGGTTTTCCAGAGCCTGGCTTAGCTGGGTCTGGCAGGATGGTTGAAAGTAGTGGGTGTTTAGGCTGATCCATATGGGCTAGCAAGATACAGCCCGAAAGACCTCTAGTGGGAGCTAGGCTTTATTTCTATGATTTTGTTTTGGGGTTTCTCATGTGCACTAGTAATAAAACAGTTTGCTGCACAATTGGTGTTCCTGTGCCTCATTGCCTAAAAGGACTTTACTCAAGATCCTGAAAAGTGACATTTAGAACTTGGCTGAACGGGTTTTGTTTTAAAATGCGTGTTTACACACATATATAAGCAGTGGAAAATTACACTTATCTGTAGCAAAGTAACAAAATAAGTCATGTTTTCACATCTTGCATTTTTTTGTTACTTTTTAATGACTTCAACTAAACATTTATCTGGTTTCTCTGCTAGTTTCAGTAAGCAGTTAGTACACTGGCGTATACATTGCTGGTTCCCACAGAACACAAACAATATATAGGCAACATTATGTCTCTGTAAAAACTAAATCTGCACAAGGGGGATTCACCAAGACGTTACCAACCAAGTATCCCTCTTCAGTAGGGACAGTCTCACTTTTGTTACCATACTCCCTCTTTTTCCTCTCCTGATGCCCCCATTTTGCTGTGCTCCGAATGTTTGGTGGATATGAGATTAGCCATGTTCTCCATCCATTAAGGTCACAATAACATGTATAGAGACAACACAAAGTGTGTCTATAAGTGAACTTGTCTGGATAAAATCAATTATTCTTTCTCTAAATCCCTTTCTTACAGCTACAGCTCAGTTACAATCACACTTTCTACAACAAAAGTGCCCCTTATGTCCATGTGCAACCTTTTAAAATGTTCGGCTCTACAAACCCTGACTACGGACCAACCAATTATCCCTCAAAGTTCCATATGGTACATCAGAAACACCAATTTGCATTATAGTCATAGTTAAGAATGCATGATAACGCTGGGAAATTTCATATTTTATTACGTGCAAAAGACTTTCTGTAAAGCAGAATACTTAGTATCTTACAGATCTTCAGTGATTTATGCCTCTGCAGGTGCAATATTCAGGGTTTTCAGATGGACAGAGATCTGTACTTGAGGAAATGGACTCCTTCAAAGTTTGTATTTGGCACAAAAAGCTCTAAGTGGTTCTCCCAAACTGAAAGCATCATGTCTTACTGAAAGCACCATAACTAACATCTTTTATCTACTGCAGGATAGTACATGTTCGTATATGTTTTGTAATAAGACTACCGAGCTGCCACCATGTTCTCTCTATGTCGGAAAGCAAATGCATGCAGGAAAGGGACAATAAAGACATAGTTTGCCTGGGAGGCAGAGCTCTGGCATTGCGAAGCTCAGTACACCAATTCCACATTAATCAAACAAGTCTTGATGACTGGGGATTGGCAAACATATTTCATCTGCAAAACAATAATTCATGTTTTTGTCTTACAGGTTTCCCTTTTTTCTTTTGATATTAAGACAAACTCCTCTGCAGAGCTCTAGAGTCATCCGAGCACAGCATGGGGTATTGTGTTTCTCAATATACTTTCTCCTCTGTGCCTCAACAAATCAAGAGAGTTTGACTTAATGTTCGTCTAGTGTGAAAGTCATATCCATGGAAACATGGCAGCAATCCACATAGGTGGTACGGCTTACCAGAGCAGTTTGTACTGTGAATGCTTTAGCATCTTCCAGGTGCCCTTACTGGCTTAGAACAAAACCGTATGCGAAGACTGTGGTTTCACATATGTTATCCTGCTGCACTGCAAAATGATCTAAAGGAAATGCCTTGTTACCTGATGAGTGTTTCTCAGTCATGGGAAACAAAGTGACACCGTAAACAATAGTAAGCGTTAAATATTCTTCAAAACATGTTAGTGGGGCCAAATGCAAATAAGGGGATTTAAATGAGGTGGAAATTTTATGATTTAACGCAGATCTGTCACTATTACAAATCCAATATTTCCCAATTGAGTCCATCAACAATAACAAATGTAACAATGTTTACTGATTAAAATAAACAGTATACTGAATAGGTATTGGTATTCTATGTCTAGATGCAGTGTGTGCTTAGTTTGGGGCAGCTGGACCCGGGGCCCCCAAGCTGCCTCCCAGAATAACCTCCAGACCTTTTCTCCATTCTGGTCTTCACTTCACAGCATCCCTCCTTCAGAAGACATGCAGTGCCAGCTACAAGGTAATATGGAGCCTGTCCTGGCTAGGCCATTGTAAATGGGCTGATTGGGAGACCAGAGATCTTCCTTGTAACTGCCCAAAGAGCAGCAGTGCATCAGGAAGCCACCGTCAACTTCTGGTTCACATTCATTTATTTTCATTTATTGCTCTCTTAATAATGGAACATATTTTAAGGGTAGAATGAGGATTGTGAGGCTCTGACAACAAATGCATTACTATGCCACATTCCCCTGTATCTCACCCGATTGAGACCTCTATTCCTGGGCATAGTTTTTGCTGAGAAATATTAACTAAAATAGACTTCTGAAAGGTAAAGGAAAATATTTAGCGTAGATGTGATATTAATATGGCATATTGTCATGCAAACCAGCAGCAGTAAAAATCCAACATAACATCCATATCATGTTATACACTCTTCTTGTTCCTGGCCACCTTTCCTAAATTTAAATCTCAGCAACAGATCTTTTTGTTTTTGGGCAGTTATCTATAGTTTTCCTGTCTCATATGGTCCACAGTGGAAATCTTCCCAGGCTCAAGATGTTATTCCAGCATTTGTCTAATCCTAAATACTCATGTTGAAGTCTTGGCACAGAGAGAGGCCGTACTTTGCATTTAGCTTTTAATGAGGAAGATCTAAACAGCCACATGCTTTGCTTTTATTTTAATTAATGTTTCTTGCTCGCCTTTCATGTGACATATCTTGATCTACAATCATCACTTGGTTTTGCTCCAATCCCTGGATTATTAAAGTATATTAAATTCATAAGGAACTTAAGCTTCTTAGATGATAAATACTCAGGAACATTGCATGCCCGGTGCTCTGTAAAACTAGATAGTCCTCTGACCAAAATTCCGCCATGGAAAACAAAAATTAATAGGAATGGTTTAGTGGAAAAAAGTATCCATCTGTTACCTAGTGCTCTCTAACAGAGCAGGCAGAACTGACTTCGATAACATGTTTTGTAGATTAAAAGAAAAAAAACAATAAATATTTCATGTATGTGAAGCCAGGCAAGACCAGCAAAACAGTAAATGACGATAAGATTTGTCTATCCTTTCCAGAAAAACATTCCCTCCCCCGTACCTTAGCAGTCTGTAAGGATGACTTACAGGGACCATATTAACATCATACAGAGGATTGTTTGTAGCTAACCGTATACCTATTACATTTACGTGTAAATTTGAGACACAGGAAGTCACCTGCAAACAATTTTTATTCCCAGATGAACGAAAAGCTGCCAGGCACAGACTTTAGATGTGTTACAAGCAATTAATGTATCCCTGTGACATCATCATTACCACTTTCTACACATCCGCTCATTGTATCAACCTTTTGTATGAAGTCCACACTGCCAGGAATGCTCACAATGAATCCCATTGCTTACTTCCTCATGTGCAGCCATTTTCTTTGGAAAATAAGATTTGATAGAGATATAAAATGTTAATGGTATGACATGGTAAATGGGGGGGGGAAATTACTAAACTAAGACACTATTTCTAACAGGTCTGATATATTTTAGTGACGCGTACGTACATACAGTTTACTGGATATGACAGAGCCACACTCTTCATTGTGTCAGAAGCAAAGGTTAAACCAATTGACTTGCTATGGTTCAGTGACCTCAGCTCAGTGAATCAGATATGACTAAAACTTGCCCTTTGTGGCCAAGTTGTGCTTTCTAACACAATTCAATTGGCAGCAAGAGAAAAACCAGAAAGTAATTGAGTGACAGCAGCCCTCAACACAGGAGTCACTGAGTCATTAATATTGAGTCTGTGTTTTCTTTCTCTTCACAATCATTCTATTGCGCATCACCATGTTTAGTCGCACGACTCATTTCTTATTCTCCTATTACATTGAAACTGATGCTTTCATGACATAAAATGGATAGAATGCTTTGAAACAGATCTGTATACACCTAAAAACACAATGGAATCCACCATTACAATTTACACGAGCAGATAGCCAAGGATGGCTAAATATAAGTAAATATTTGCCAGATTGGATTTATTATCAGCTTTACTGGGGATGCCTACAGATATCAATATTTACATCTAAATATTATTTATAAATAAATGGTCATATATGAATTTTGATGAATTCAAGTGGAACCTGTACATTTTGGTCAGGCAGAAACCTGAAATGTACATTGTGACTTTTTATTACATACTGTATATCTAGAGATTTACTGCTGATAGTGAATCAGGAGGGTGTTTTATCAAAAGATACCATGTGGTGAAGGCTGAGAGACAGGCGGATACTAACACATTGTTACGTAACTGGATTATGGTAGCTACATTAGGAGTTTGGGAAAAAAAACAGTGACTTTTGATAGATATGGTCAAATACTATGCTTCCCAAACCCCGTTAGGTAAGACGAGAATGATTCCAGTTAAAAGTATCAATCTATTACAATAGTACAAGATGATTATACTACATAAACATCCTCAATCACAAAATATGAAACCCCAGAGAGTTCCCAGGTATGTATATATATATACATACATTCACACACATATACATACTTCATAGTATAGCATAGTAGTTCAAGGCTATTTATAGCGATTCTGTAAAAAAAGAAGCTTTAAAATGTTCAGCTTCATATGTCGTAGAATCCTTTATATAGAAAAAGCTCACATAACTTTAAATGTTTTTCTATGTTAGACCACTAAAAAGGTATCAACATCGACTAAAGATTCTATTTTTTCCTTGGTCTAGTACTGCGAGATCCATTTTTCTTTATAAACATTTTTATAGAAACAAGTGATCCTACCTAGAACACTGCAGCCATTCGATTTGGTTCCACATTCATGCTAGCAGTAAAAAAAAAAAAAAAATACATAATCCAACATCCACACATGATCTGAGCCTGGCATCTCACCAATTCTCCAGGGATTAATATGCACCAACAACATTTCTGGGAATCATTGAATTTTCACAGTAACATCAAATGTTCTCTACAATGAGCAGCTATTTTTAAAGGGACACTCCAGGCATCATATGCACTTTAATCGCCATTAGCAATTCAAAGCTAGGCTGCACATACATAATTTTTTTAAAAAAATTGAATTTTTTCCCCAAATTAGTTTAAAATGTACAAAAAGTAAAAGCATGCATGAAATATTATCTACTGATTCATATGGCACCATCATATTACATAATGCTGTATAATGGATAAAGAAAACATATAGACTTGCAGAAACTTAGTTCATACATCAGGAATATAAAACAATAAATAATAATCCGCGGTGAAAATTGACAGTCTTTCCAACATAAAAGGCGCTTTTCCATACTAACACAGAAAACATGTGAAACTAATTTGAAAACAGGATAAGTTATTATATCAAGATATGTACCTTCTTTTAAGCACTGGTTTCGTACTGTAGTTCATGCCCCCCCCCCAAAAAAAAAGTTCTTGCCTTGAGACAGTTAATGCCTGGACTATACTTCCAAACTACTTCGTTAACAAATTACCATTAAGACTATGGGCTTTTCCTGAATATCCATCATCATTGCTACCTATTCTGTTGACCAAGAAAGTTAAAATCATTGCATCCCCTTTGTCTATGGATTCGGAATCTGGTACACATAGAAGGAACCAACAAAGAGAAGATAAAGGTGGACTCCTTTATAGGCCCAGCTTAGTTCTGCTCTATGTCTTTAGCAATTATGTAAGGTCTCTCATGGTAAAGAGTCTCAGGTGGACTCCCCAACAAGTGAGCAGCTTAATATTCATTAACTAAGCCTACTAAAAAAAATAAAGCAACTACGTGCAGGAGAAGCTGCAGTGTCATGGTCCTGTTTTAGCTCTCCTGATTGAAAGGGTTAAACAGAAGAGATGTACAATTATCTTTTCAAAATTAAACAGGTGGTGGTGCTTTCCAGGCAAGATATATTTAATGAGCATAAGATTGCACACATTTGAACAAACAATGAAATTCATATTTGAACACTCTAGAGAATAGCTTGGTGAATTCAAACCAGAACACCGTTGATCCGGCTAACGCAGACAGAAACTGTAATTTATGCTAGGGGTGCATTGCACTCTTGCCTGTCTTCTTTAAAATAACGTAGACTCTTCTATACTCCCCAAACCTTATAATACCTAAATGAAACCAGCTCTTAGTTCCGTAAAAGTTAGAATGCAGGCTTATAACACAAAGCAATTCTGTTTCATGTTGAAAAGCTCATTGCTTTTAGCTCGTGGTTCAGTGTTGATGAGGTTTCATGTTGTTGATTTCAAGATAAAAGCCTTGAGCTATCACATTGTGTCTGCTTTTTTATTGTATTCTACAATAATCTTGTTTTGGTCTATCAGGTAATATTGACTCAACTGTGGAATCGTGTTCAATCAAATGAGCGCTGATCACGTTATCTAGCCCATTAACGGCAGCCGCTTTCACATCTGTTTATCATTTTGAAAACAGCACTTTTAATCAATTTGACTCATTTCTGCCAACGACAAGGCTACGGAGAAAGCTAACAAAGAATTACCCAGAATATGGGAAATCCATGGTTTCTTCCTTGTAATGCAGTGGTATTAGACCAAATGTTTTAGTATTGTCTGAAAACAACAAACGCAACCTTTCTCACTTTCCATATGTTAGGTACATATTTACCGGTTTGACCCGAGGGGAAAGAACATAGCAGCTGACAGAATTCCACGTGTTGCAGCTGAGAGATGGCACAAGCCCTTTTCTTGTAATAAACTACTGAATATTTTAATACTTGAGTGGCACACTGCTTGTGCAAAGTCCCAACTTTGGGGACATAAGCAAAATATCCTATTTTTTTGAGACGTTTGATCCTGCTTTGGCGTTTCATCCCAGAATTGACATTTGCACCAACATGTATCCACAGACATAGAGGGAGATGTAATGAGGTTTCATATGGTGGAGAGCATCTAACCTTTGATCCTAATGTTGTTCATTAAGGGCTGTGTAAAGAGAGTAACATCTCTAACGATAGCATATTTTCACACCTGGGAATTTGCCGGGTTTCACCCAGAGTCTTCCAGGCAAAGTGACAATTCTTGGGGATTCGGGGTTAAAGGTAGGAGAACAGTGTTTGGTCCTTGTCACACTCTTGCTCTTTTAGGCTGAATGGGGCAGCCCAACTCTTTTCTGCCTTCTGTACTGAGCTAAGGAGGGAGCACTTCAAGCAGCCTTTACTGGGAAGTTCCTAGGCATACATATTTTCCAGGATTTTTGGTTTAATTAACAGTAAGTATTTCCACTTGCTCTTCTATATTTATTTCTCATTTTGCAATTAGGTCCAAGCAAGCTGCAGTTTGTGAACCACATCTCATGATACAGACTTACATTGCTACTGAACTAGCGCTAAAGAGAATAATGTTGTTAGAAATGTGCTAATGAGGTTCTTCCTGGGGTATACAAT
Source organism: Spea multiplicata (assembly GCA_009364415.1). Lineage (NCBI taxonomy): Eukaryota > Metazoa > Chordata > Amphibia > Anura > Pelobatidae > Spea > Spea multiplicata. The sequence continues at coordinate 129,653 of VKOC01016937.1, forward strand.
CAGTTTGGAATCAGGAAGATGATACATTAGGCGAAACATTTAAAGGGGTTAAAAACACGGTACATAGTAAATAGAGTTTTTTCGCAAACTGTACAACTATAACACGTAATGGTAAATAAACTTTGTTTCTCAATGTAGTTATGCTTTTGAATCATCTGATTTTTAAACAAAAGAAAGAAAAAATAACAAAATAATAATCTACATACATTACATACTGTAAATGCCCTCAGTATCTTGGAATTTCTTATTTGTTGTCCGCATATAATAGCATCAGTAACATTGCTCTTAGGTCTACCAGGTAAATAAAGCATGTTTCTGCGTTTCTGGTCTTGGCTTTTCATTAAACAGAAAAACAACATACAATTGTCGGTTGCATGGGGGGGGTTTGTTCCTGTTGTTGTTTCGACCCCCCATAATCTGGGAAGGGTTATAAACCCATTTCTAAAACGAGTTAAAGTCCATTATTCTACAGTGAGAAAGATTATTAAGTAACAAACATCCATGACAGCTATCAATCCTCCCAGATTGTAACTCCCTTTGAAGCAGGTAACACACAGTAATTACACATAGTCTGGATACAATACAGGAAGAACAAGGTTGAAAATCTATGTATACAACAGTTACAATAAGATGTTGATGTCGCATGTGCACGATGCACAACTCAGTGGACGTTTGTTACGACAGATGCTACAAACCCACGGAAGTATGACGGTCAACTATGATACTTAATCCAACAAATATGATATTTAGAATTTTGGTAAAAGAGCTACATATCCTAGCACCAGATATCTCTTCAATCTGACTCTAGATGGTAACAATGCATAAATCAACAGAAAGAATTGCAAATGAGCCTTGCCTCAGATATCTACTACTGCAAAGCAATCATCTCAGTTAAGTTGCGATACAGGGATAAACCGTGTTTGCGAAGAAACGTGATTTTCAAGAGCCACTGAATACCATAACATTGAGCCAAATCATTTACTTTATTGTGTGAGATACACGTTCACACTGCTTACAGATTTGTTATAAAAAAAATCATATAGTTAAATCGGGGGGCCTGGATTGCGTCTACGCAATGTGATTAACTATTAGGCCGCAGGGACACCAAATTGAACTTTAATCAGTCAAAAGGCGTTAACATTTTGCTAGCCATATCACAACGTGTATCTATGAACGTGTACACAATGCTTGAATTGCAGTACCGATTCGGTATAGGATTTAATTATAGACCTTAACATAGCTCTAATTCTGGAAACAGACTTTTGATGTGCAGATACCCATGTATCTTAACCAATGCATACATTTCTAGATGATAGTTATTACAAATCAGAGTTTATTCAGAATGCGTCAACAAAGTCTGAAGTATAATAAAAAGATGAGACAGAATAGAAGTTTGTAAATGCATAGATACAGATGGCGTAAAAAAAAAGTCCAAATCACTAGATTATATATTCATATAAAACAATTCTATAGACATATATTCATTAATTTACATAATTACATATGCATTAGCATGCATTCGTTTGGAGCCGAGTCTTTTCCGACGCGAGTGAAATTGCTTTAACACCATCTAGCAAACCATCTAGCAAAAGACTTTGCATTTTAAAGTCCGTTTATCATCTCGTACAATTATTGAAACACATCTGTTTCGATAATTTGCCTAACCCTTTTAACCCTCTGCATTTCTCACGCTTCTAGCATGTGCCGAGATCCACATATGCAAATCGGTCTAATCTAGATACGGATCGTTAACATGAAAGCAATGCAAAAAATGTTTAAACCCACACAGTATCAAAATCTTTGCTTATAGTGGGGGGAAAAAAAGGCAAAATGCGACCAGGAAAAGAACATTTCTGTAAACTAATATTTAGCCCAACATTTTGCAACTCAATCATGTTTGTAGCCCAATCTTTCAAAAATGTTTCACGTCAGAGGTATAATAAAAAACGAAGTATTGTTTGGCAGCCCAACATACCGCAGAATCTCACCTATAATGCTCACTTTCCCACTTATTTTATGACACTTAGGGGTGCCTATTAGACACAGGTGGAAAACAACATGACATCGATGTAAAGTTACACAGCACGTCGGTTCGGAGTTAAGCTTTGAGTATTATACCCAACAGTTATCCCCAAAAAGCTGAAAATGTGAAGAACGTTACCTACGAAAGGATATGTGTTTGTCTTAAAAAGCGAATCTAAAATCTATTATAAAATATTTATGTATAAATACACCTATGAATGGACGACATGGGCAATATTTTTAACAAGTAATCGACTTATAGGGGAGTTGGGTTGAGAGAGAGAATTTTATCTTGCTGCGGCAACGATCCACAATGCAGGACCACCTGTGTGGGAGAAACTCGCCAGCATTGACCCTTTATAGTAAATAGTTAACGTAGTCCGGGGCAATATTTAACTTCATTGCAACTCACAATTTATTATTAAGTAAATAAATCCCTATACACTTATAGAAGAAGAACTGTGTTTTCATTCAAAGAAATAATAGCAGTTCCATTCTATGGAATATGATGGTGCTTTATAAAACAATAAATAATAATAATAATAATGTCTCACGGTGATGCTGTGAGAAGCTTCTCTACCATAACACTGAATATTATTTTGATACCTACTCAGTTTCCAATTTTCCAAAAGCTACTGTGTGCAGGCTTTAGTTACTATAGTAACAGCATTTGAACTCTGCCAAATTTAAGATCCCTTAACATTTTGAAAATTACAGTCACTCATTGCTAGTAGATACTAGTATCCCCAGATAATGTCACTTTAATCTTATAAATATAAAAAATAAGGACGAATTGCACATACCCATCCTCCCTGTTCCTGAATCCAGTTTTGCAGGTGTCTGTTTAGGTACTCTGTCATCCAACCAACTATAGAATCCACCAGCGGCGACATTTCTCTGTTCACACTCTCTACACACATGACACCTCCAAATTCAAAGAAGGCCACAATTCGACCCCAGTTGATGCCATCATGGAAGAGCTCCTCTACCACAGCAGCAAAGCGGAGGCGAACTGTTGACGGAGTAAGATGAAGAAGCCCTGATATCTGTCTAAAATCTTGCTGGTACAGGCGAGAGAACTCATCACCTGCTCGGCTCAGTGTCTGAAGCAATGCTGGGGGAACTGGACGCGAAAGGGCATCTTCCTCATCGTTATCATCCTCCGCTTGATTACGGCCAGGATCGCCATTACGATTTCTCTGGGGACCGTTCCATTCACCCTGAGCTGGAGAAACTGTAGAAGCAGCAGATGCAGAGTGTCTTTCAGCAGCAGGTGTATTGTCTACAGGTGCGGTTGGAGAGTTTGAGGATACATTATTTAAGGAAGAAGCAGCAGCAGACAGGGGTGAAACGTGAGATTGTCCATGTGAATCACCAGGGGCGGCAGACATCTCTTCACCATTAGAATGGTTATTATTAGCAGCAGAAGCATCCTGGAGATCAACAGTAACCTGCTGACTTCCATCTTCCCATTCATAGCCCCTCTGTGACAGTTTATAATGAATGTATTTAACAACTATGTCCCGGTGGTCGTACCCTCCTCTCCTGGGATGAGCCATGGTTTCCAGCTATGGTTGGTAGCAAACTGGTAAAAAAAAAATGATATACGAAAAAATCCCAGCTCACCTTGACCTGAAATATAACAAGAAAAAGAACCCCCAAAATACGAGCTCAACCGTTGTACTTCAGTTGTTGTGTGCACTGGTTCACTGATGCTCTTTCATTCTAGGTTATCTGCATTCCTCCTCCTCTTCCTTCCACTGGAGCACACAAGCTTTACTGTAATTTCCCTCGGAAAGGTGTTCTCGCTATTAGATTTTCAGGGACATTCCCTTCTTGATGCTGCAATATAAATAAACACAGTTAATGTAAACTTCGCACCCGTGTCGGCTTTCCACGGGTGTCACTCGCAACTTTATGAATGCGGACGGGCAGAACACAAATGAAGAGCGTTACTCATACAAATGAAGCACAACCTTAAAAATACACATACGTGTGTGTGTATATATATATATATATATATTATATATATACAACACACCGGTATATATTTAATATATTATTATATAACACATATATATGGATACGCTCAAGTATAAACATCTATATATACACACACAAACATGTAGATAACATATGAACAGATATTTTGATACATTTATAGATATCGTTGGGTTTTGTTTTCTTTTTAAGGAAGAAACACATAAACTAGATAGGTATACATGTTGACATGCACATACTCACTTGCTTCCCCAAATAAGGCTCTGGCATTGAACTTCCCCGTTCATTTGAATCCATGAAACTTCCACGAAAGCTGGTTTTCCACGGCTTTAAATCCTTGCCGGGGGTGAGGTGCATGGGGAAGAGGGTCCAGACATCACACAAGCATCCCTGTAAAGAAAACGCTTGTGAGGCCACCCAGGAACAGCACGAGAACCCAAACTGCAATCCTTGTGCTCTGATCTGAGATCCTGCAGCAGTGTGTGCACTGCCATCAATTCTGGCTCACACACTACACTACACTACACCTACACACACACACTACACACTACACCTACACATATGCTGATCAGTGATGGCGAAAAGAAAAGCAAAACAACTGACCCTCCGAGCCAGGAATGATTTCTGCACAGTAACCTATAACCAAGTAGGTTGTAAAACAGAAGGGCAAGGAAGCCGAGGGGGGTGTGTGTCATTTGGTTTCATTTTATTGCCGCTCCTGGCTTCGTCTTACGTCCATGTAGAAGAGAGCGGCTGGCAGGAGGCGGGACGCTGCTCTCTATCCGTTGTTTGCTGTCCTGTGTGAAGCCAGGAATGCCTTCTGCTTCTCCTGGGGCGGACTGACTCCAAATTATTTCCTTCTCTTGCACTGGAAGTGCGCATGCCGTTTGAAAGTTAAATAAACAGTGCCCTCTACAGGTCCCATGAGTGTATACGCAGCCTTCTTTATAAAAAAAAAATATTTGGAATACATTATTATTATTATTATTATTATTATTATTATTATTATTATCATCACCTTTTATTTATATATCGCCAACAATCTGCAGCAAATGTAAAGGGTTTGACAAAACTGACAAACTGATACAAGGCCCTGCTCACGAGCTTCCCATTAAGTAACAATGTATTATTATTATTATTGATTTATATAGCACCACCATATTCCACAGCGCAGTTCAGCAGCACATACCAGTGCATAAAATAATAATAATAATAATAATAATAAACATTTGGAGGGTCCTGCTCAAACTATTGTATAATCCCTTGAAAAGGAAATCTGCCATCCACATTTGGCCTGGTCCAATTTCTATTTGAAGTTTGCCTGAGGCAATATTACACAAATGTTCATAATTTATAGCTCACATGATGCATTCATTTTGGCGGATGAGTTTAACGAGGACTTAGCATTTACAGCTTTTCTTTATATTGTTGGTAAATAAGTATATTATTGTTATCGTTATAATTTGTTAATAAATAGGGTTGTACCGTATTATTATTGTATATTTTGAGCAATTTTTTGTTAAAAGTAAATAACTATGCACATGAAATTTAAGGAAGCTGCCCCTTTTTCACAGGTTTCTTTGTTCCAGCGGGCATTATTGTAGAACGGGGCAAATTCTAGCTCCCATAGTAACGTGTTTCACTTTTCATCCACTTCTATTTATCCCGTCAGGCTAGGATGCTGAGAGGCAGAGTATTGAACATACAAACAAGTTGTCACATAACTTTTCCATTACATATAAATTGTAAATTATATTTATCCATTTGTAAGGTTAGTATATTTCCTTTTTACTGGGAGGCAGTAGATAAGCGGAGCTGTCTTTCCGGAGAAGTGGCAGAGAGTAATACATAAAGGGAGTTTAAATATGTGTGGGTTTTCCATTATGAAGGAGAAGAAGAGCTGAAGTTCTCCTGGGCCACCATGATCTCTGAGGCCTGACCATATAACAATATTTCTTGAAATCAAGGTTCTTCCTGATCATACTTTAATTTATGTGGAACATAAAATTGTAATGGAGATGATTTGCATTTTTACCGGAGTTTTAGAAAATTTGATTTTTCTTCTTTTTCTACCTCCACTGTCTAGCACTTCAATGCTGGTCAAAGGGAGCTGAGCAGGAGTGAAGCTCCTGCACAATGCATTAAAACTTCTTCCATCACTGCTTTCATTAACTATACTCAAGAACATCTACGCTGTAATATCTAATTTTCTTCTCATCACTTGCAGAATAAAAATTACAGGCTAATCTCAAAATATTTTAATAAATATCCCAAACCATGTTAGAACAATATTTTAATAATTGGGAAAGTTTTTTTATAATAAATTGGGAAATATTTTAATAATTGGGAAAGTGCATCATTTTTTTTGTACCGAGAACAAGGACTCTTAGTATATATTAAAGAAAGAATTTCACTTTATGCTAACAAAACAGCATTAGTATAGATCTAAAACATGTACTACACTCTATACCCATCCTACAGTGTATTGCATTACAAAGCAATAGACATGTTTGCGCACAAATCACTGGGAATTGTTGATGTTTACAAAAGCAATTACAATGCATACAAGCAATATTGTCATGTCATCGAACAGGAAACATGTAGTGGTCTGACTGTACTAAATTGTAGTTATTTATCAACATACTTCATCCTTGAATCATTATTGTCCATTTTTTCAAGGATCAGTCCAGCTCAATACCGGTTACATCTGTCATTACTAACTCATTAATAGTATTAATTAGTATTTAAAATTAGAAATGACATTTATTGATTTTTCATGTAAATATCCAAAAATAATTCACTGTACTTAAAGGGGATATCCTGGTTCTAATTGGGGTAACCGCTATAGCCACCAGTAGAATGATCCTACTGATCGCTACTTTTTTGACCAAAACTATTCTTTGTACACACACACTGTAAATGTCATAATATCCATTCCAAGGCTAGTATTCACTCTTGCATGTGTTTCCAATTGCAGAATCAAGCACGGGCAGCTTGAAGCTTGTCAATGAGGGAGGAAAGGGCCGTTTGTAACTGAACACCACAGGGGTTGTGTGACTACTTGGATTTCACAGCACCCGCAGGTGTCATGTGGGTGTTCGCAGCATAAGGGGAGCTCCCCTAAATGACTGCCTGCATTCCATACCTGATCTTTTTTCCTGAGTCCATATTGAGTTATATTTAGGGGAGGTCCGTGTGAATGTGTAATCATTTATATGATGCCAATGCTCTAGGTTAAAAGAGAAGGATAATGTGTAAAGTTATTGATCTTGGTGTAAAGTGAGAAGGAAATACATGGGTGGTTGAATTTGTTGCCAAGCCATTCTAAAACCTTCCCACGCAAGTGTGTCTGGAGGAGGAACATCAGGTTTCAGGATGAAAGAGGCTGATGCATCTGGCCAGCAAAGATCATTTCTCAAGGTCATAGTCCAGTTAAACGGTGGGTTACGTGGGAAGAAAAAAATCACGAATATACATGATGCATTCTTCTTCAAGATATTTATGATTGGGCAAGCATTCTCCTTGTGCAATATGTGGGTGATCCCATCACCTATTAAAATCAAGGACAGTTGTAATGTACTTACACATACTTATATTCCTGTGTATTAAGTACTAGACTGGATTTGTACAAACTTTTTTTTACGAAAATTCCCTGTTTCATGCATCTTGTTGCTGATTATGGCTATGATTGATGGGTCCAATAACTTTTTGGGTTTTTTCACTCTGGCCAATCAACATTTACAGAGGAAGAGACAAGCATTAGTTACTGTATACAAGTGTATACAAAATGGAAAGGGCATACGTAAGTGTAAACAAATATTGAATTTGTGATCTAGATCAACCATAAAGGTGCTGCAAACTCAGCAACATTTCTCACACAGTGAATTTTCAAACATTCTTGACATGTGAGTCACTTAATCAATGTAAATGCATGAAAAACTGAAACAGAACGTGCCGATTATCTCAATATATATAAGAAAATTATAAGAATAAGTATGTGTGATAATAGACAGTTTCCCCATTTACTTAAGGCCCTTTTGTCTTTAACCCCTTCAGTCCACTATGGACGTCCCGGTACATCCAAAACACACATCCCAAGAATCCCCTATGGACGTACCGGTACGTCCTGCCCTTCTTGCAGCGGCAGGGACACATCCCTGCCGTTGCACGGGAGATCAGGCTGTCGTTTGACTGCCTGGATCCCCCCCCTGACAGCAGAAGCCAGCATCTCCGGCTTTCTGCTGCCCGAACAGCTTCCAGCACGAAAGTGATTTAAAAATGTTTTTTTTTAAAAAATCACTAAAATAATACAAATAATAATAATAAAAAACAATAAAGTGAGCTAAGTGATGTCATTGTGACATCAGTGGCATTAATAACATGTCCAAGAGGTCCCTAAGAGGTCCTCTAACCGTTTTTTTTAAATGCATATATAAAAAAATACAATAAAATAAAATAAAAAATGAGTATCAAAAAGATAATAAAAAAGAAAGAAAACTTACACCGCCATTGCCCTAATACAACATATACCACCCAGTATAACCCTCGTCCCCCCGTTCACAACTCCCTTCAACTGTTAAGCATAAGCATAAAAATTCTACGAATAATGTACACCAGACATTCTAATGGGCTTGTGCACAGTGTGATTGTGTTTTTTGTGTAAAACCTGTTCCAGAGTAGATTTAAGAAAGTTGCCCATTTAAGCTACCAGCCAAACTTCTGCTCAGAGTCAGAAATTGAACTACCATGAGCCGCAAAATAACTTAGTGAAAGCCAATGTGGGTAGTAACAAAACTCTGCCTGAATTGCAATCAATGTAATAGCATTATCAAGGATGACATTTTTTGTCATCCGCATTTGGGAACCAAATTTAAAATCACAGGTTACTATACTCGTACATCTTGAATATGAATGAATTAGTTAAATTAATTACCTAAATACTATAGTGGACTGATGACTCTGTTTAAAAGACATCTTTTTAATATGAGAATACATGTTTATATACTGCTATAATAATTAACAAATACACACATACGGACACTTTGCAATTATGTATATACAATCTTTTATGTTCTCTTTTTCATTTTTTTACTTTTTGTTGTGCAAAATGTTGATATATCTGAAACATATAAATACATTGGGGTTGTTCTTTTAATTAATTATTTTAATTTATTAAAATAATATTTTGATAAAGAGAAATAAAGAATCCCAACCAGGCATGAAAATCACCATACCACATGTAAAAGAGACAAGAAGTTAGACCATTCATTGGTAATAAATAACTTTTATTTGTAATAAGATTAAACATCAAAGGTATTTGTCACGGGACACATCTGTGACAGGGCAAGTCCCACTTGGTTGATCTGGAACCCAGTGGCAAGGAGCAGCAATAAGTTGGAAGTCCAACAAATGTAGG